>CAUYQG010146053.1:0-68258 GCA_963574415.1 Tarsius wallacei
AGAGAATATGAATAAGAGTGGCCCTAGAGTAAGACAGGATCAGGGGGTCGGGGTAACCACCCTTCATGGGATTGGGAGTCAGCGTTTGGGGTCGTCACTTTATGCAACTTTACCCCAAAGCATCTGTCCAGGATGGGTAGCGAAAGCCCAGGAGCTGGTGGAGTGAGGTGCCAGCCTCGTGTGTGCCCATGTGCAGGGGGTGCATCTGCAAGTGACTGGGGCCCCATGCAGTTACCCTCTACTAAGGGCGCCACGGAGGTGGCAGGCAGGTGACTGTGTGTGTGTGTGTGTGTGTGTGTGTGTCCAGGTCAGTGGAGGTACAGACCTGTGCAGGCTGTGTGAGGGTGTGTGTGTGTGTGTGTACACATGTGGAGTGGAAGGGACACACTGGGTGCAGAAGGGCCTGGAGAGCCCCAGGGTCCTTGGTGGGTGGACGTGAAGCAGCCTGTTGGAGTTTGTGAGCACGCTTGTGTGACAATGGGAGTTTATCTGCACATGTCTGAGTGTGAGCGCAGGTTGCTGTGTATATGTGTGGAGGTGTGTGTGTTAGGTTGAGTTTGTATGTTGGTATGCATGTTGATATGTGTACTCTATCTGTAAAATAGAGTGAGTTAGTATGCATGTTTTTATCTGTTCCATGTGCATTTGTGTTTTTATTTGTTAGTGTGAGGAGACTAAGGGTGTTGCTGTGTGTGGGTGTATGTGGATGTGTGTGTTAGCATAAGTATGTGGATGTGGGTGTTAGCATGGGTGTGTGATCACAGTGCTCGTGTGTATGAATGTGTGGTGTGTGTGGATTGGTGCTTGTGTGTCTGGGGTGTATGTGTGTGTGTGCCTATATGTGTGTGTTCATCTGATGTGTGGGTGGGTGGCTGTTTCTTTCCCCTGGGGGTGACTGGGGCACAGCTGGGACACTGTGGCCCACTGAGGCAGGGAGGGGGTGGCTGAATGTGTGGCCACCTCTGTGAGTCCAGGACAATTCATTCTACACCCTGTGGAGAGATACAGAAAAGAAATAGGCAATAATGACTCTACCCTCTGGGGCCTCCTAAGCTCATAAACATAAAATGCTTGAGAATAATTAAGCAGTGAAGATCAACGTCGTGCTAACAGGTGGGGGTGGGGTGGGCACTGCATAGGCAAAGGCCCAGAGCAGCGAGGATGTGTAGAGAGAGGTGGGAAGAGGCTGCAGGGATAGGCAGGAGCCACAACCTGCAGAACTTTGAACTGCAGTTCTCTTGGGCTTTGTCCAGAGGGCCCTGGGGAGCCCAGGAAGGTTTTATGCAGGGGGACGATGTGATCAGGCTTGGGTTTTAGAAAACTGCCTCAGTGGCACTGTCTGGGCTGAACTGGAAGAGAGAGGTGGAGCCAGGAGGCCAGAATGGAGGCCTAGTCAATGCCGGCAGCCATGAGGTCTGAGGCTTCTGAAGGGAGACACTGGAGGATTTGGGAAAGGCTGGACAGAAGAGGATGGAGGGAGTGTCAAGGCGGCTGCAGCAGAGTGAGACCTCAGAGTCAGGATGTCAGGAGGGAAAAAGCTCTTGGAAGACTCAGGCAAGCTGGGTGTAGGTGAGCTAGGGTAGTGGGAAAGAGCCTCGTAGGGTTTCTGGCTAAGACTCAGAGGGTCAGAGATCACAGAGCCCTCTCTTGCTGAACAAGGAAACTGAGGCTGCGGCTTCATCACCCCTTCGGGCTGCAAGGTTGGGGCTAAACCTCTTGCTCAGACGTGATTCTCGGTATCCTCCTTTGGACCCAGAACCTCGTGGTTGGCCGAGCTGAGTCAGTTCGGTGAGGGTTAATTGTCTTTGCCTTCCCTGTACCCCGCCCCCTGCCCATTCCCCCTGCCCACCAAGAGCTCCTGCCACTCTTCCTGCTTCCCACTCCAGCCTCCAGTCCCCAGGGACTGCTGATGGCTTGGCTGGGATCTAGCCAAATGGTGGCGGGGGAGAGCTCCCGGCAGTACCCCCTTCGGTCTTAATGGACTGGGAGTCTCACCCTCGGCTGTGCTGCTATCAAGCCAGGCCTGCACCCCCCAGGCTTCTGCTGCTTGGACTATGAAATCGACCCACTCAGCAAGATTCCTCTCCTGCATCCGTCCATCCATTCATTCAACAGGGGCTCCTCAGCACCTGCTTGGTGCCCACTGGGCTGATTACGGGGGACACAGAGAGGACACTGACACAGTCCCAGCTCTCAGGGATAAGGGAGGCTGAAGTGGAAACTGACAACCCTGCAGTGTGAGCAGTGCTGTGCAGAGAGGAGCGTGGGGCCCATGGCAAGCCAGGGCGTCAGAGGAAGAGACACTTGAGCTGGACCTTGAAGGAGATTGCCCAGGCAGGAAAGGGCAGAGACAGCAGCCCGTAAAGGGTGGGTTGGTGTGAAGGTGGGCTATGTGTTCAAGGGACAGAAGGAGCTTGGGTTGGCTGTAGCCTTATGTCCTTCTCCTTAGCAAGAGGGGGCATTGAGAAGAGGAAGAGGGGCAGAGGGGGCCGGATTCTGTGGGGTTTCCAATGCCAGTCTAAGGGTCTTGGTCTTCTCCTAGGAAATGGAGCTGAGGGCAGGTTTTTGAAGAGGAAGCCTCCCCTAGGAAGCCCTCCTGGATTCTCCTTCCCTCTGACCTCGTGACCCACCCTGAAGTCTTTCCCTGATGATACAGAATCAAAACTGTGGCTCAGACTCAGCCTTCCCCTGTGACATCCCCTGTATGTGCGCCCCTTACCTAGCTGGCCAAGGAGTTCCTCAAAGGCAGGAGCTGCCTCCTCTTGCCTTCCCACCCAACTCACATTACAGGGCTGGGCACCCAGCTGAGTGCAGTCTCCAAGTGAGAGGAGACACTAAGAGCATCTGGGTTGTTTTCTATCAATTGCTTTACTCATCTCTGCAGCTTGCCTGCACATCTATCCAGCCCCCTGTTTGCACACCTCCAGGAACGGAATGCTCATTCCTTCCTTCCTGGGCAGCCCTTCCTTTGTGTAGTTATACCTGCCCTGGGTCTTCTCTACAGGACCTGGCTACTAGGCTACCCAGCCTGGCCTTATGTCCTTCTCCTAAGCAGGACTGGACAGGGGCATAGTGAGCCAGGAGTCGTACAAACACATCCTAGGCAGGGATCGGGAGGAATGAACTGTCTTTATGAACTACAAGCAGTGAAACTGAGAGGGGGCAGGTCCTGACTCCTTCAAAAATGGTGATAAAGGAGCAGGCATGGCCAGAAAAGGGAGCGAGGATAGACAACAGGAAGAACTTCCTACCAGTGCAGAAGGGCTGTGGAATCTCCTGGCTTCATGAGAGTGGGCTGCGGGGATGAGGGGGAGTTGGAGGCAGAGACACTGTCAATCACTGACCCACCCACAGGTGAGTGAAGTCATCTAGGGAGGGAGAGGTTGGGGGAGGGGAGAGACAGAAGGGGGATTGGGATTCATCCTCATTCATTGGGAGCCATCACTGGGGGCAGATGGACAGAGCCCGTGACCACGCGGCGGGAAGCCCAGAGCCTTTCCACCTGTGCCAAGTCAGGAGAAGGCATTTAGGAGGAGGGGCCGTTGGGGATACCTTGGAAGGAGGAGTCACTTCAAGCAGAATTGAGGGACAGCTCCAGGAAGAGGGAACACCATGTGCTAAGGCCCTGAGGCCCTAGCAAGCATGGTTGTTTTAAATGCAAGGACTGGACTGACCGGACCAGGGGAGTTCACAGTGGTCCAGGCATGGAGCGCGAGACTCACGGGAGGCACTGGGCAGCGATGGAGCAGGAGAGGAGCGGGGCATTGAGTTAGACTACAGGAAGCAGTCTCTGCCGCGGAGGTGTTCCCGGCAGCCTTGAAGTGTAGACATCGTTGTCAATTTGCCACTTCTTGGCCTCTCCTCATGCTCCCCATCAGGGCCTGCTGTGGGGCCCAGGCTTGCTTGAGAATGGGGTGCTCAGTGAACAGAAGAGACCCCAGAAATGAGAGAGGAGCAGTGGCTGGGGAATGCGGGCCCCTTCCAGGAAGTGACCTGCAAATGAACCCAGCAAATGAACCCAAAGTGGTATGCTAATCAGCTGGCTTGGGCTTGGCAGCTTCGGTCAGGAGAGTGAGTCCTCACCCTCTTCCATGTGGCCTCCGCCCCCTCTGCCTCAGCCCCCAGTACAGCAGAACAGCCTTGTCTGTGCTCCAAGTGCCCCAGCTTGTCTGAACCACAAGCCTGTGGCCTCCAGGGCGGGGGCCGCGGGCTCCCTATCAGCACCCCCATCCTCTAGGGCAGTCGATATATTTAGTAACAGGGATGTTTTCACACGTTTATCTCCCATTGTTCAGCTGCTCACTCCCTGGGAAAGGCCAGGTCCCCAGTGACGTGACCCACTTCTTGAAGTCCCTGAAGTCACCCTTCTCACTGCCCTCCCTGAAAAACAGGAGGCGATTGGGGCTTGGTACAGCAGGAAGGATTTGAGTCAGATATCTAGGAGGACTTCCCAGTAGGGTAGTTGCTGAGATGTGTGGACTCCGGAATTTCTGAGTGTGCAAATCTTTGGATGGTTACCCTGGGTTCAGAGGAGGCCCCGAAGCCAGAATAGAGAAGGTGGCACATAGGCATGGTTTCCAATTTCAGCACTGTTACTCCAAAGCTGTGTGGTCCTGGGCAAGTTACTTAACTTCTCTGAGCTTCATGTGAATAGTGGGGAGGAGACAATTATAGTTTCCTGGCAGGAGGATTGTGAAGGATCCAGAAGTGCAGAACTTAGGCCCAAGCATGCAGCCGGTGCTCATAAAGGTCAGCTACTGCCATTATGAACCACCCACACTCACCTACACTTTTAGAATGATTCCGTGGGGTCTGGAAGGGGAGAGACCAGAGCTAGGAGCCCAGAGGCTGTCATCGTGTGGGAGGGACAAGGAGGCCTGAAATGGAGCGGTGGTGGCTGTGGTGAGAAGCTCTGTGGGAGGGGCTGAGGTAGCTCAGAAACATGTGACCACCTACTGCCTTCCCCCTCCCAATCTGGCCTGAGACCAATTCCCAGAGAATACAATGGAAGGAAGGACTTGATGAGGAAGGGGTTAAGCCCGTGGCCACGCCCATGGCCATTTGTGAGTCCTTCTGGGAGTTGTAGTCGGGTGTGAGTTTGCAGTGAGCACTTAGTGCCGTCTCCTCTGATCCAAATCCACATACCCTGTTGCTGAGTCTGGCTGAGCGCAGGTCCTGGTGGGTGCTGGGAGACATGGGGTGCAGGTGAAGCAACCTCGACCCTTTCCCTCGGGGGTCCCCTCGCTTGCTATGGGTTGGGAGGTGTAGATGGGAACAGGGATGGAAGGATTAAGTCGTAATGATGACTCCTCGTACATTTGCACTGGAGTTTACAGTTTCCTGAGCACTGTTTTTGCATCTGTGATCTCATTTAATCCTCACCACAAACCCAAGAGACTACTGTTTTCTGGATGAGGAAACAGAGGATCTGAGAGGGGAAATAGCTTGCCCACAGGTCTTCAGCCAGTGACTGTGGCACCAGGCCTGGAGCACAGGTCTGTCTCCCTCCAGAGCTCCTGCTCTTTCCATGAATTATTGTTCCAGATGGCAGAGGTCAGGCCTTGGAGAACAGGCAAAACTGTACAGTTAGAGTTGGGGCTGAGAAGAGGAGCAGCTGAGCCTAGGGCTGCATGGGAAGAAGGCAAGGGCTGGGTTCCCTGAGATATGCAGCAAAGAGGTGGACTTAGCCGGGTCCCAGAGCCCTGATTCCAGGCTGAGAATTTGGACTTTGCGCTGTGGCCCACTGGGATCCACCCAAGGTTTTGAGCAAGGGCAGGATCTGATTAGAGCTGAGGTTTGAGAGACATGATAGCCTGGGCTGAATGGACTGAAGTGGAGAAACCAAAGACAACCTGAGGCTTCTAAATTCCATCCCTGGTGAACCCAGCACTTCATTCCTGTTCTTCCTCCACACGTCTCAATTTATTCCTCTGCTCTGCTTTCATCTTCATTCTCTTTTTTTCTCTCATACTCCTCTCCCCCCCGGGCTGGAGAGTTTTGACTTGTGTACCGTAGAGCAATGCTGTAATGCCACATGTCTCCAGCAGGGATTGCTGTCACATACAGTCCATTCCAGCCTGGGTCTTTCTTATGTTTGAAGGGCCAGTGGGAAAGAAGAGTCTGGACAAAGAGCAGAGAAGAAGGGTGTAGAGAGGGATAGCCCATTTTTCCCCACCTCCACTGTGCCCAGGATGAGAGAACCCTGTGAAAATGGCATAGGGAGGAATGAAGGCTGAGTAAAAACTGCTCCACACAGCAGGGACAGACACACTGGAGGGGTTAAGCCAGGGAACGAGAAATTTCCTCCTTCCACTTCTGGGACAGACTAAGATTTGGAAATGGATTGAGAATGACATTACAGTTGGTGTCTGTGTTTGTATTGGGTCCTGATTTGCTGGATATTGAGATGTAGGGAGACACTGGTTGGTTTATTAGTGTCTGTCTGTGTCAGGTTGTGTGTGTATAGCCGAATGTGAGCTTCCATTGTACATATGTGTATACAGGTCTGAGGGGGTGAAAATGTGTGGATCAGTGTTTGTACAAAAGAGTGGACATATTAATATTGTGAACATCTGAGTGTCCATTTTTATGCCTGATTATGCATGTGAGTATGGCTCATATTTGTGTATGTGTGTGTTATATAAGTATGGTCTAGTGAAACTGTGTGTGGGTGTGTGTCTGTGTGCACAGGTGCCTGTCTTACAGTGTGAGTGCAAGGATGAAGGAGTGTGTGTGCAGGCCCAGACACCTGCTCTGCTAACCTGTAAGGCCACCCTCGATGTCTGGCTACTCAACACCTTCCTCCTGAGTCTCACCAACCTGAAGGTAGAGACCAGGTGTGTGTGGATTGGGCTGAGGGGCCTGTCATGCCACTCATCCGTGGGTGGGGCTGGGCTTCCCCCAGGGGACTCTGAGACCCCTGCCAGTCAGGCTTTGTGTTCAGGCTTAGGCTGGGCCAGCCAAGATCCTGGGCTGTTGGACAGAGGATCTGGGCATGGCTGGGAAGCATCTAGGTTCCATGCTCCCAGGAACTCCTCGTGGTCACACCTGTACCCCACTAAGAGAGTTTCAGGGACTCCCAGCCCAGTCCTCTTGTACAGATGCAAACACTGAAGTCCAGAGATTTCAGCGGCAATTAACCTCAGGTCACCCAGCAGGATCCAGGGCTTGGAGCCCGGAAGACCTCATCCCTCAGTCCCTAGGGCAGGCGGGGCACTCAGAGGAGATCCAAGCCTGTGGTGCAAGGCCCCCTCCTGCACCTGGGCCTTCCCAGCCCTCCCAAGCCTCAGATGCAGCCTTTGAAGTTGTACCAGAGTTTCTGCCTGCTGTGAGACTCCTCCCTGGCCTTGTGAAGTCTGCTGTTCCCTGGAGCATGGAGACTCCATAGCGAGGAGCCTGATGCTGGGGTGAGGCCAGGCAAGGGGACTCCTCTAGAAGCCTCCATTTCTTTGGCTTTGTAGCAGGTGCTTTTTTTTTTTTTTTTAAGGTTTCTACTGTTCTAATAATCAAGGCTTTCCCTGTCATCTCTCCTGAGCTCTCAGGACTGAGACTGCCAGGATTGTGAGGGAAGCCTGGAGGCCCAGCATGGCTCAGAATGAGGGCCACAGGGCAGGCCCCACAGGGAAGAGACTGCCTTGGTGAGGAGGGATAAGTTTCCTGCCCCTGGGGGGAGGTGTGAGCAGGGGCGGAACAGCCTGGTTAGGAAGGCTGCAGAGGAGACTCTTGCCCTAGCAAGGGAACTGGTTGCAAACTCTCTGAAGTCCCTTCGTGCTTTAGCTGCCCTGGAGGGGTCAGAGAAAGACAGACTTTGACCCTCTTGGGCCCGGGGAAGTTTGAGTCCCCCAGAGTGCTCCCCTGGTGGCCTGAGTGGTGAAAGGTGTGAGGTTAGACCACCCAGCTGGAAGCAAGGCAACCCCCTTTCCTGGAGAGTTTTGTCTTCCTGGAGGCTTGAGACTGGAGGCAGGGGCTGGATTGGAGGATGCTCCTGGGTGGGGTGGGGTGGGGTGGGGTGGGGTGGGTTGGGGAGGCCTGGACCATCCTGAGGCAGCCTTGCTGTTGAGCACTGGCAGGGAGGAGCAGACAGGCATGTCCTGTGTCCCGCGGGGTGGGGGGAGTAGGTGGGGGACTTTAGGGTGGGAGGCCTGTGAGCAGGAGAGGCTTTCAAGGGTTCAGGGCTGGGCAGGATTTGGGGAAAGAGAGGAGAGAAGCCAACAGTCAGTACCATATCCTTCCCACACCAGAGAATTCAGAGTTACCTTACAACTCTGAGTGGGGTGGGATCTGGGAGCCAGATGGAGAGAGCTGATGTTTACAGAGTGCCCTCTGTGGTTTTAAAATTACCTTGTTCAGTCACCTCACCAATCCTTCCAGGAGCTAGCCCCATTTTTGGAGGGGAAAGAGATGACACACTTAAGTGGTTTAACTTAAGGCAGTTTAGTGAAGCAACTATTACACAGAAGGGGAGGGATTCGGGAAACCCACAGGGTGTGTTGCAGCTCTCAGAACCAGCATCCAAGAGGCCTGAGGGGCAAGCAAAGTACCCCAGATGTGAGGGCTGGGGCCTGGGAGCAGGGGTTACCCTGCAGGAGCTGTGACTGCAGCCACACTTGTCAAAGGAGGCAGGTGGTTGAGGGGGTAGATGCCCCAGCGAGCCGCTCCCTCCTCATTCCTGCTTATAGCCCCCGGCCCTCATTGGCAGAAGCCACCTGGACACCAGAGGGCAGGGGAGCCCTGGATGAAGCCACTACTAGAGGTCGGTCTCTGGGGTGAAGAACCCAGCAGCAAAGGGTGGAGTTGGATCTAGAGAGACAGGAGGTCACACAACTGGTTGGTCTCAGAGTTGGAGCCAGCAGCCAAGCCCTGCCTCTGAACACCCACTTTGTCACAATCGCTGAGGTCTGGTGGGTGGCCAGCACCACCAGTGCTTCCTGAGTGTATCCACATGCACCTAGCCATCCACTGTCAGGCAGGGAGCTGCGTCTGGTTCTGTCTGTCGTGTCCCCTATCTGGACAGCACTAGGACTGCCGAAGAATGTCACTTTCAGGATTCAGTACTCCCGAAACCCCTTCCAAACCACCAGCCCATTCACCCCTCCAGCCCTAAAAGATGCCCTGATATTCCTACCTGTGCTTGTCACCCTCACCTTGGGTGAACCCAACAGTCCTCACTCTCCTCTTTGTGAGAGACAGGCACTGGCAGACATAGGCGATCACCACGTGGGGTGAGTGCAGGACCGCTGATGAGGATACTTCCTGAGGAGGTGATGCTGGGTCTTAGCCTGAGAGAACAAATGGGGGTTTTCCAGGCAAGGGGAAGAATGGTATTTCAGGTGAAAAGCCCAGCAAGAGCAAAGGTGTGAACAGCAAGAAGTCATAGTGGCAGGCCCAGGACTCTGGGCTGGAAGAAGGGCTTGGCGATGGGGAGGCTGGGAGTGGGGGCCCAGCTCACACAGGAAGGCAGGGGAGGGCTTAGCAGGGCCAAGTAGTCGTTAGCTCCAGAGGAAGGGTGAATTCAGGGGGCCAGTGAGGAAGTTGGTGTGGAGACCCAGGTGATAGGCATTATCTGCAGTGGCTGAGGATATATGAATTGTACAGACAGGTCAGAGGAGGAGTGACAGTCCCCACTCCCCAAATCACCCACCTGAGCTGTCATCCTAGTTCCTCAGTGTCCCCTACCCGTGCAGCTGTGCGGCCACTCCTGACCATCCTCCAGGGACATCCCTCCCTTCCCCATGGTGCCTATGGCTCCCACTCTCCAGAGCACCCATCCATGGTACCCATAAGCCACTCCCTCAGTCGCTGGTCCCTAAGAGCAAAACTGTGTCACTGCTGTCTCATTTCTTGATAACAATTTCGACCTCTCCACTGCCAAGTCTAATGGAAGTCCTGCCTTTGAAGACTTTCCTCTCAATCCTTCTTGCTGTCCAAAGCCTGGGCCTTGGGCCTCCCTGGGAGATGAGACAATGATGGTAGCCCTCTTATGGTGCTGGGGATGTAGGGACCTTGGGCCTGCCAGCTCATCCACGTGCTGGTGAGGACCCACTATGGCCTCACTAGGCCTGGGCAGCTGACTCCTTATCAGTGTTAATGAGCATCTCCGGGCAGCCTCTGCCTCACTAAGTGCTTGTCAATTGTAGGGGCCCTTGTGTGCAACTGGACCGCAGTACTAATACTTCCTACCCCAGGCTTCTTCCCCCGTGGCCTCAGCTGCCTGAGCTAAGGGAGTGAATGTCCTGGTCACAAACATACAACACACTGAGACCAAGACACAATCTAGGCATAGGGACACAAACACCAACACAATTATACAGAGAGAGGCTGAGTGCGGTGGCTCATACCTGTAATCCCAGCACTTTGGGAAGCCAAAGCAGGAGGATCACTTGGGCCCAGGAATTCAAGACCAACCTGAGCAACATAGTGTGGCTTTGTCTCTCAGAAAATCAAGACAAGCAAAAAAAATTAACCAGGAATGGTGATGCATACTTGTAGTCCCAGCTACTAGAGGTGCTGAGGCAGGAGGATAGCCTGAGCCCAGGAGGTTGAGTCTATGGTGAGCTGTGATTGTGCCACTACACTCCAGCCTGGGCCACAGAGTGAGACTCTGATTTAAAAACACACACACACACACACACACTCACACACACATCTACACACATACAAGGAGAGAGAAACAGACCCAGTAGATATAGAACTCCCTAAAGAAGCAGACCCTAGCACACAGACTAGAGAGACCTATAACACACACGTGCACACAAAACACACACACACACACAATATGCACTGAGAAGGACTCAGAGTGTGTCTAGGAACAAAAGAAACAGTACAAATGGAAATACAATGCACACAGCCCAGGTACATACACCCGGATGTGCAACACAGGTACAACTCGGCACACACACGGTGCACCCCAGAGAAGCACTTGCACTTGGCATAGACCCAGACTGCCCGCCAACTCAGCCAGATGTGGCTGCCTGAGATTTCCCACATGCAGCCTCTCTCATCTCTGGGCTGCTGCACAGGCTGTTCCTTTTGCCTACAACACCCTTCCTTGATGCCTCCCCCTTTTGACCTGGCTAATTCCTGTCATTCTTTAGGTCTTGGTATCATCTTCCAGGAAGATGTCTCCTTCCTTGGCAGGGGCCTTTCCATACTCCCCAAGCTTGGAGCTCTTCCCTGCCACATGGTGCCATGGGCTGTTTTCCAATGTATCTCTGTCAAGTTTTGGAGGAAGGATTTTGCCTGTGCCTGGTGAGGTGATGACTGCGGGTGTGAGCGGGTGAGTAGGGCCAAGAACCTGGACACAGACAAATTTCGAAAGAAGTGAGTCAGGAACAACAGTGAGGGCCTCCGCTACTCAGGGCCTGGGAGAGCATTTAAACCCACAGGATGGCACAGCTGGATACCCTCTGCCTCATTTCCCAGAAGCTGCCTGATTTCTCGTGTTCCTTCCGGGCTTGCTGCCTGACCCAGTTCCCTCCTTCCTGAAGCCAGTCGTGTCTCCTGCCACCTCTCTGAGTTTACACCCACTCGCTTGCCTTCTCTGCTTGGGAGTGTCCTGCCCCGACTGCTGATCATCATATATTCAGAAGTCATCATCATTATTCAAGGCCTGGGGTCAGAAGGCACGTCTTCTGCTCACGACTTCCTGACCCATGGCTTCCTGACCCATGCCACTTAGTGTCGTGAGAGGAGGCGGCAGGGGGCATGATGATGGGCACAGGCCTTGAGGATTGCTTCGTGGTTCACATCTCGGCTCCTCCACTTCTGAGTGGCAGGACTTGGGTGACTCCTGCCGTGCTTGTTCTCTTGTCTGTAGAAAAGGGAGGCTAACAGAGCCCACCTCATTAGGGCGCTGTGAGGATGAAATGAGACACCGTGTGATGTCCCTGACTTGCAGTCCGGCTGCCTCTCCAGACTGCGTGAGAATTGGGAGAGCGCTAATGAGATGAGGTGGGGTGGGTGCACACAGAAGGTGCCTCTCAAGTCCTTGCTAGTTGGCTCAAGTGAAACAAGCGTCTCCTGTGTGTGCACCTACTGTGCCCCTCATAGCTGGCTCTTTGCCCCTCCCCTCCTCAGTTTCAGCTTGGCTGCCAATTCTGTACACCTGGAACTGCTGTGGGCATCTGAAGATGGGGATGGGACTAGTTTTTTAAAATTTATATATTTTTTATATCATGTTATTGAGGCATAATTTTCTTTTTTTTTTTTAGCCAGGATCTTACTCTGTCACCCAGGCTGGAGTGCAGTGGCACCATCATGGCTCACCACAGCCTCCACCTCCTGGGCTCAGGAGATCCTTCTGCCTCAGCTTCTCGAATACCTGGGAATACAGGTGTGTGCCACCACACCTGGCTACGTTTTATATTTTTTGTAGAAACAAAGTCTCACTATGTTGCCCAGGCTGGTCTCAGACTCCTGGGCTCAAGCAGTCCTCCTGCTTCAGTCTCCCAAAGTACTGGGATTATAGGCATGAGCCATCATGCCTGGCCATAATTTTTTTTTTTTTTGAGCCAGTGTCTCACCTTCTGTGTGCACCCACCCCACCTCATCTCATTAGCACTCTCCCAACTCTCACGCAGTCTGGAGTCTCACTCTGTCGCCCAGGTTGAAGTGCAGTGGCCCAATCATGGCTCACTGCAGCCTCAACCTCCTGGGCTCTGGTAATCCTTCCACTTCAGCTGGGGCTACAGGCATGAGCCACTGCACCCATCCTTTTACATATATATAATTTACATACAATTCACTGTGCCCATCCATTTACACACACACACATACACATATATAATTTACATATAATTCACTCACCAATTTCAAGTGTATGATGAGTTTTGTTAAATATACAGGTATAGTCATGTAACCACCATGACAGTCAAGAAAAGAATATCCCTGCAAACTTGTCTTGTGCCCTTTGTAGTCAATCTCCTTTTGGGGGTGACTTCTTACAGGTATGTGAGAGATGCTGGGTATTTCTTGAGCTGATGACCTGGGCACACAAACTAGGGCTACCTCTGACATGCTGGAAGATGCCAAGGAACTGCTCACCCTCTCTGGGCCTTGGTTCCCATGGACTGGCAGAGGCAATGCAACCAGGCAGGGGCTGAGACACTCGGGCCTTGGGCTCCTGAGAGCAGACCCTGGGTGTGAGGGCTGGATCCACTGGAAGTGGTGGCTCCAGAAGCCCGCAGGATGAGTGACAGAGAGTAGAGACTTGGTTTTCCACAAAGCTGCCCCTCCTAGGAATAGGTGTGCCCTGTTGCCCTGGTAGAAATGGCCGTATGTTGTCCAGACCATAGTAGGGGCTGGCCAAGAGAACTCCATCCTTCTCCCTACTCTCCCCTCACCCAAGGGCCATACACCCCACTCTATGGATGAAAGAATCCCTGAAAAGAAGGGGGATACTCTTGTTCCCCAGTTTTAGAACCAAATATTAAAGCAATTATGTAACTAGCAATAAATTACTTAAAGTAGTGACTCACTCAGCTTAATTAGAACACAAGCAGGGAGGGATTAAGGTATTTTTAGAGCACACACCTCACTCTCTCCTGTGGAGGAAGGCCTCTGTGCAAGGTGGGGGTGGAGAAAGGGCTGGGAGCTCATGGAAGCACCCCAGGTGTCTGTGAAAGCTGATCCTCTGTCCCACTGAGGCCCTAACAAAGAGAAGCTAAGTCAGAGCTGCAGCAGGAGGGATTCAGATCAGACTCAAAGAACACTTCCCAGTGGTGCTTATTGGAGAACTGGGGCAGGAACACTAGATTATAAACTCTTTGAGGTCAGGGACTAGGTCTATGACCCCCACCCAGCAACAGACCAAGAATGAGACTTGGGAGACAGATACATCTTGATTTGACTCCTTTCTTTACTGCTTACCAGTGCACAGCCTTGGAAGGCTCCTCTATCACCACAAGCCCTGCCCTCTCCACCACTGTACAGTGGGCATAGTATTAACACCCTCCTTCAAGCACATCGAAGGGATTGAGTGGGTTAATACATGCAAAACCAGTCTCATTGCTGACTCTACTAGACTTGAAGCCCCACCTGGCAGGAATTAGGTCTGTGTTGTTCACTATTATGTGCCAATCTTCATTCACAGGAGGGCACATAGTAGGTACTCAAAAAATGTCTGGTTGTGTGACTGCGTGCTGGCTTTGTTCCCATTTTCCTGCTCCAAATGTGTTTCTTTTCCTGAGGTTGTGAGGGAAGAAAGCAGGCAGTGTGGGTGTGGGGTGCCTGGCAGATAGGGGTCTGGCCTTTCTTCTCCAGGGACAGACACAGCAGGGTTCAGTACCATGGACAGCGCCAGTCTGCTCACATGAGGTGGTCTCCTGGTGGCCATGAGAGTATTGGGTAGGAAGAGCGCCTGTGTGTCCCCCACAACCTGGGTGGAAGGAGAAGGCTCTCTCAGCCCGATCTGATGGGGAGACCAGGACCTTCCCCCACCATGGCTGGGAGTTCAGAGGAGGTGGAAATAAGTTAGGGTGGACCATCTTGAAAGATTTTCCAGAGGAGGGCATAGGATTGACAGGGAGGGTTTAGAAAGAGAGGACATCTGGGCATCTGTAAAATGGAGTCATAATTCTGACCCTGCAGGTTTTCTGGGAGGACTAAATGAGTTACTTTGTAGAGGTGCCTGGTACACGCTTGCCTGGAGACAAGATTGTGTGGGGAGAGCACAATGCATAAACTCCCATCTTTCCCCTTCCCTCCACCATTCCTCAGCCCCTGTGACATGAGGAGGGACATCCTCCTGCCCTGCTGGGGCTGGGCATGAACATTCACTCACAGAGACTGGGGCAGGAGGCTTTCCATCACGGCCTCCATTGACCTCTCAATTGGACCACGCTGGACACACATAGGTGCACACAGCAGACTGGGGCAGGTCTGTGCACCTCCTCCTTAGCAGGGTGTTGGGAGGCTCTGGGGGGGCGTGACTGGATTGGGGTGGTGGAGCTCAGTCCCTGCTCCTCCCCCAGGCCCAAGGCCCTAAGACTCCTGCACCCATTGTAGCTCTGATCAGCTCTGACTAGCCCTCCTCACACCTCGCTGGCCTCCCGGGGCTCAGGTGATGAATTAGTGATGACAGTATCCAGCATCGCTATGACGACCGCGTGGCGCTCTTAGCCTCCAGTCAGGGCTCAGCGACAGAGGTCAGAGACCCCTTTGGCTCTGGGCCTTTGTACTGGTGTGTGTGACAGGGGCTGGGGCCTGGTGGGGAGCAGAGGAGGGGACAGGATAGGGACCAGGGAATGGGGCTCGGTCTAGCATGGACTAGAGTTCATTGAGATTAGATTCAAAGGGACCTTGGGGACAGATGTTTTCTCCTTCCCTCCTCTTTTTCGTTCCTCCCTCTCTTCTTCCTCTTTCCCTTCCTTCCGCTTTCTCTGAGCCCTGTTTCTGTTTGAGGCCATGTGCTGCCTGCCTCTCCCTGCCCTGGGAATCAGGACCAGCCTAGTCCTCACCTGGGGAGCCGAGGTAGGCAGGGGCAGGGGGGACAGACATCTCCTGGTCTAGGCCTCAGGGAAGGTGCATGGGGACCACTGGTGGCTCTGTGGGAGGGCCTGGCTGGGCTGGCAGGCGCAAGTGACTTCTGGCTCTGGTGAGTAGGGAGGAGGTTTCTGGTGGAGAGACAACATTGGAGGGGAAGCAGCATGGGATGGGAAGTGACGGACATTCAGAGCCGCTGCGTGTGGGATGTGTGGCAAAGGAAGTAGATGGAGCTGAGGTTGGCCAAGGGCTGGGGAGGAGCTTGTGGTTCTTCCCCAGGGAAAGAGAAGCTTGACTTGTCCAAGTTTGCTTAAGTTACAGATTAAGACCCTGGGCTCTGCTTGGCTCCTGCTAGGCCCCAGCTAGCACCTCTTGCCCTAGACTTGCTGACCAGGATTTTCCCAGGTAACTGCTACCTCCAAAAGGCGAGGAGAGCCCGTGGGTGACTTTGCCCTCAGTTTGAATGACACTTGCATAGACAAGAGCTGTGCTGATAGTCCTTCCCACCTGTGTCGGTCAGACTGGCCTGGTTGTGTATGTGTGTGTAGGGATGGGGAGTGGCGGGTGCCCAGGGAAGGACCTGAGAAGTCTGGAGTTTGGCTAAGGCCAGCAAGGGGTTAGGTCAGAAATTGATTCACACTTGGGTTTCCGGGCTCCTAGCACAGACCCTATGATACATTTCCCTCCTCCCTGCCCGCATTGGGCACCTCTGGCCAAATTGGGCACCTGAAGGAAGCAAGGGCACCCTGAGCCCCCCACACTCTCTTCAGGGCTCTTCTTGGCCCTGGGGCCTGATATTGGGCCTATTGTCCTGGAACTTATCTGGGCAGAGAGACCTTTAGCCCCATTGTCCTGATAAGAAACTGAGGTCCCAGGTAACAGTGACTCATTCAGGGTTACCATAGGCCAGTGGCTGGGCTGGGCGCCACTGCGTGGCCCTCAGCTTGTCTACACCTCCCCACCTGCTGCTCTCCCCTTGCCTCTCTCTGGTCCCGCAGCACAGCATGGCTGGGCCTGCCATCCTTGATGGATGGCCCCGTGGCGCAGCCTCCCTCCCATTCCTCTCCGGATGCTGGGCCGTTAGCCTCCTAATCACCAGTCCTGCCTGGTGCCGCCAAGCAATCCATCTCCCCATACAGCCTTGCTGCCCAGCACAGGTGCTTTGGTTTGGAGGGAAGGGGGCACAGCTGGTCTTCCTCCTCTGAGGCTGAGCTGAGAGTTTGACTGTGGCCCCCACTCTAAGAGGCCAGAGGGTCAGGGAACAGCCTGCGCCCCTTTGCTGGGGTACCAGAAGTTCTTTCTGGGACTCCCAAGGGCGCATGCACATGCACACATGCTCACGGCAACACTAATAAAAGTATTGTATGCCAAGCATGGCGGCTAAGCTCAGTGTGTATAATCTCGTTCATCCTATTAGTTGGGAACGATTGGCAACCCCACTGTACAGATAAAGAAACGGAGGCTCAGAGGGGTTAAGCAACTTGTACACAAGCCATATCCAGGAAATGGGGGAGTTGGGATTTGAACCCAGATCTATATGGTTCACATCTTGCATTCACAGCTCCCCTGTACTACTGACTGACCTGTGCACTCACATAACGTGCACAAGCATACATGTGCATGCATGAACATGAGCTACCATAACAACTCTTGCCCCACCTGTCTACCTGGGCTAGGTTCCTGAGGAGTGGAGAGAATGCTAGGTTATGAAGGAGATGAGGGGTCACTGCTCATTGTCCCCAGGCTGCCCCCAGACTCTCACCCTGGCTGTTACAGACATTGGCTGGCCCGAGGGGCTGCATGGAGGAGGCAGCCTCCAGGCAGTGGGAAGGGGAGGCTGGGAGGCAGTCGATCGATTGACCATCCCTGCAGCACTGCCTTCCAGGAACTGGGGCCCAGGGGAGTGTGGCACCACAGGTCGATCTTCTGGGCTGCAGCCAGGCTGATATGCACGGGTGTGTGTGGGGGGGTGAGGCTGATGTGCAGTTGCTTGCCTTCCCATGTTCCCACTTCCCTGCTCCTGTCTTCCTTCAGCCTTTCACCTGCTAGCCCCACACCTTCCCTTGATCCCCCCACTGATCCCTCCATAAGTACTATAGCTGCTGAGAGAGTCAAACTCCCGGTGCCCAGGCACCTACCTATGCCTACTGCTCCTTGGTCTGCCCTGCCTCAGAGGCAGATCTCGGAGTGGGTGCTTCGAGAGCCACCCTATAGTGTGGTGGGGACAGGTAGGGAGGCCAGGAGCCAGGAGCTGTGGGAGGTGAGGCAAGCTCATCTTAGAACCTTCAGAGACTCCCAGGGGGCACTTAACTCATTCCTCCCCCCAAGAGTCCGGAAAGACCATGACCGGCAGGGTGCCTCTGAGGGCACAGAGCTCCCAGGGCCTGCTGGCAGGTGTGGTTGACAGTGTTGACAATCCAGGGAGTTAGCTCAGAGGGGGAGGGAGAGAAGTGGGAGGGAGAGAGAGGAGAGAGGAGAGAAGGGAGAGGAGGGAAGAGGAGAGAGAGAGAGAGAGAGAGAGAGAGAGAGAGGGAGAGAGAGAGAGAGAGAGAGAGAGAATGAGAGAATTAGCACCTGATAGAGTCTAGCCAAGTGCTATCGTGCATCCTGACAAGGGAAGAGGGAATGTATGGTGCTAGGAGGAGTGGTGGACAGAGCAGGGCTAGAGGGCTAGAACCCTCCCCTGGCCACCCCACAACCCCCCTGTGGGGGCCTCTTGAGCAGGCCTTGTCGCCCCCTTCTTGGCTGCCTCTGCCTCCAACAGGCTCTCCAACTTTCACTGGCCTCTAGAGAACTGGGATTCAGTCCTAGTCCAGGCACCTGCCGGCTGGTGGCTCGATTAGGGCAAATCAGTTTCCCCTGGGGCCTCAGTCTTCTCATCCGTAACAGGTTGCCATGAGAATCAAATGAGATGTTGCCTGTCAAGGGCCTGCCACTTCCTTGAACCCCAGGGCCCAGGATGCTGTGTGTTCCCAGCACCTGCCTTCCCGAGTCCTAGTGCTGACATGGACAGCTGTGGTCTCCAAGTCACATTTGCTGCCTGCGTTATCCTTGGGCCCCCAGTGCCCCAACACAGGGCCTTTTGTTGAGGAAGAAGGAAATAAACAATCTGGGGCTGGGGTTCTCCTCCCATCACTGTCATCTTCTCGTCCACTCTAGTACGGGGACAAGTGTGCCCCTCTGTGCAACAGCACCTTCGTGGGCAACGAAAGAGTGGTCTCACTTGGAGTGGGGGTGGGAAAGGAGCTCAGAACTGGGATTTCCAAGGCCTGACATCTTGCTTCTTCAGATGCTGCCTCATTGTTGGATCTTGGGCAAGACCTGGCCCCTGGGGCATAGGAGAGACGTGAGCTCTGACCTGCTGCGTCCTTTCTGAGGTTCTGTGCCTAGATGTTTCTGTGTTCTGGAGGAGAGGCCAGAGTGGCAGGGTAGTGGGTAAGACTGATAACACTCATGCTGCTGATGGGCAGACCAAAGAGGAAGGGCCCCGGACTGGGGCTAGCTCAGGACTCTGGTGGCCTCGGTGCCCTGCTCTGGTATGGCTGCTATTTTGTCCCTGCCGCTGTTGCTCTGTCTCCCATAGCCCTGCCTGTCCCTCTCCATTCCCAGTCCTTGCTTCCTTTATTACTGCCTCTATATTGCCTCCTGCCTCAGGCTTATCTCCTCCTGTCATGCATCCATCCATCTCTGTCATTCCCCTGCAGCTCTCCCTTACTCTCTCTGAACTGGGAGTGGGAACTTGCTGGGATTTGGGCCCTCCCTGCCTCTTTTTTCTAAGTGTCTGATACTCTGCCCAGCTCTGGCCTTTTTCCACATTCCTGCATCTCTCTCTCATCGAGTGTGTCTCTGCCTTTTACTGTCTCAAGACACTTTTTGTCAGTCTCTGCATGCTTTTCTCTGCCCTGATCTCTGGGTCCCTGTCTCTCAGGGCCTGCCCGGACTTGACCTCTCTGCCTCCCTCCTTCCCTTGCAAGCCCAGCGTGGGCAGCAGGTCCAGCCCTCTAGCCTGGAGAACAGATGTAGCCCGCTCTCCCTCTCTCTTGCTGGCTGTCTTGGAAGTTCCCGACAACGGCCTCCGCCCTGCACCATGCCTCGTTGCTAGGCCTTGGGCTGGCAGCACCTGGCTTCCATAGCGACGGGTGCTTAGAAACAGAATGCCACATCTCCCAGTCCCGCCACGGGAGCCTTTGCTGATCCAGTGCCTGGCGATCAATCAGGAAGTGTGACTGAGCTCTAGGCAGCCTCCAACTTGGGGAGGCAAGGGAAGGGGGGATCATGGTCTCTGCCTTCCGGAGCTTGGGGGGCCACCGGGCTGGGTGCAGTTGCTCTAGTGTGACCCTGAAGCCAAGGAAGGAACCAGGAGGGCCTCTTCTCCTGGGAGTCTGCCTGCTCCAGGGGGCACTAGCTTGGGAACTGGAAGAGGCTGCGCTGGAATTGCTGTTCTACCATTTCTAGCTGTGTGACTTGAGACAAATGACCATAGGTCCCAAGGCCTCAGTTTCATCAGCTATACAATCAGGCTAATAATATCAAGAAGATTAAATGAGCAAATAGGCTGGGTTGGCCTGGCACTTTGGAGGTGGTCACTGATGGCTGTTCCCCTCCCTTCCCCTCTAAAGTTGTTTAAGATGTAATTGGCAGAGGAGGGGGAAGGTTCCCCAGGCATGGAGAACGGTGTAAGCAAGGGGGTGGAGCTGTAATGTGTCCCACATGTTCAGGAATGTTTAGCGAGGACCAGAGGACATATCTGGAAATGATTCTGTCAGAAACCACCAGGCTGAGGAGCTTGTAAAGGAGGGACTCCATCTCCTGGGAGATGTGTTCTTGCCAGAGGCAAAGGGATGGGCTTAGTCAGATTCTCCTCCTGCATCTGGGACTCCAGGGGTGGGAGCTACATTGGGGTCCCTTTGCCTATTTTCACATTGCCCTCTGTCTCCACCCTGTCACTCGGCCCCAGGAGAGTAGCTTCCTCTGGCCCTTCCTCCCAGGCCTGCCCAAGAGGCTACCATGACCACACAGTCTAAATCCTGGGGCCACGGACTGTCCAAGGAAGGCCCCATTCTGTCACTGTACAAATGAGGAAACCGAGGCTCAGAAGTAGGAGGACTGTTGGTCATAGAGCCCAGCTCTTCCCTCTCTTCAGGCCTATCTTCTATGCTGAGGACTGAAGGCCACCAGGGAAGGTGGGGAGGGAAGAGAGGAGATGAGGTGGGCTTGCAGGAAATGTGAAGGGCAGAGTCCCATGTCACTCAGGCAGCCAGGAGAGGATGATGCAGCCCCATGCTCAAACATGGACTCAGGCACTTCCAGGGACTCTGAGGCCTGCTGGGGAGTGAGGACAACAACTACTGTCCTTTTCTTGACTGTACAGTGTGCTAAGCTCTGTGCGAAGTACTTTTTTTTGAGTCGAGGGGTCTCACTTTGTTGCTCAGGCTGCAGCCTCCACCTCCTGTGCTCAGGCAATCCTTCTGCTTTAGCTTTCTGAGTAGCTGGGACTACAGGTGTGCACCACCACACCTGGCTAATTTTTTTATTTTAATTTTTAAATTTTTTTGTAGAGATGAGTTCTTGCTGTGTTGTCCAGGCTGGTCTCGAACTCCTGGGCTCAAGTGATCCTCCTGCCTCGGTCTCCTAAAGTGCTAGGATTGCAGGTGTCAGCCACTGCACCTGGCCGGCAAAGTGCTTTTGAGCCTCACCTCATTTGTTCTTCACAACCACCTTCTGAGGAAGGTCAGTCAATGTCCAGTTTAGAATCAAGGAAAGGGGCATTCGAGGAGGCACTTGCCTAAGATTACACAGCTGGAGAGTGGTAGGGTTCGACTCAGTCACCCACGTGGACCCTGTCCCCCCACCCCCACTGCAACCCTCCAGGGCACCCATCGCTCTGTTGACACTGCCTGGGAGTGGGTATTCATTTCCTTGGGCTCTCCCAATTCCTGTCCTCAGCATCCCCTACCATAGGCACGTGCAGGGACTTGCTGCCGCCCTCCCCTTACCTGGAATCACAGAAACTCAAGCCCGCAGACGACTGGGCTCTGAGGAGCCTGGAAACTGGGTGTTGGAGTCCTGAATCAGGGCATCTTGGGCAGTGAAGAGAATAGAATGTTAGGGTCTTGGGCTCCTACATTCCCAGAACTCCAGGCTCTTGCATTCATGGGATATAGAAAGCACAGACTGACTCTTTGGATGATGATGATGGGGTGTTATCACAGAGGCTTAGATTTTCTTAGAACATGAGGATCTAGGAGTTCTTGGAACTCTGAAACCACAGACTAGGCTTCCTGTGTAAGAGTTTCTGAGTGGGGAGGGAGTTTTCTGAGCATGGGACCTTGGTCCCTCTAGCTTAGACTTTCTTGCCTTGGTATATCTATGGGCTCAGCTCTGGGCAGCCTTGGCATGTGTGTGCATGGGGGACTGGGGTCAGTGACCGATGGCAGTTTCCCTGGAGTGTAGCCAGCCTAGGAATAGCTGGTGGAGGAAAGCCAGGCAGCCTTATGGGCTGCAGCTGTCCGGCTGGTGCTAGGCGGGGCTCTGGGCAGCCACCTTTGGCAGAGGGCCAGCACTCCTCCTTCATCCCCCACCCAGTCTGCTGCCAGGGTCAGAGGAAGCATGTCCGTGTGGCACTCCTGGGGCTGGAACCAGAGCAACCCCTCCAGACCCTGCAGACTGGACAGCAGGAGGCGCCATTGAGGGAGGAGCTGGGGAAGGAATGGTAGGGGTGCAGGGGGTGGGAGGAATGAGAGATGGAGTGGGGGTCAGTGAGGGGTAGAGCCTCCGTGGAGGGGCTTGGGACTTAAGAGACTGGCTGGGGCTTAGGATGGAAGTGAGGCTCTGTGGGTGGGGGACCACTGGGAGGAGGTGGGGCCTCGCTCAGTGAGGGCGTGGGGCTCAGTGGCGGTTGCCCGAGTTTCTCTGGGCTATCTCTGTGCCACTCCAGGTTCCTGAGGCTGGCGGTTGGGGTTGGGGGAGCCTGAACACCTTGCACCCCCTCATCTGTCCCTGGGATGGGCTGAGAGCCAAGAGCTCCCTTTTCCCCCTTCAGCCCAGAGCTGGAAGGGCTGTTAGATCCACTGAGAATGGAATCTGCCTCTCCTCTTGTCGGCTTTCTTCCTGGTTTCCACGGGAACTTGTAGCTCTGGACATCAAGGGTTGGCAGGATGGGGGCTGAGTCAGTGTCAGGCAGAGCCATCCCACATGGGAAGGAGCTGGCTGGTAAGAAAGCGAGCTCCCTGTCCCTGGGAGTGTGCAAGCAGCACAGAGGCCAGAGGACCAGTCAGAGTGACTTCAGAAAGGGATTCAGACGGGGGAGAGGAAGCAATCTAGAGGCTGTGTCCCTGGGACAGCTGGGTTTTGTGTGATTGGCCCAGATGGCCCCACCTTCCAGATGTCCAGATGTCCAGGGCCTCATAATGGGGTTGCCACACCCGAGGCTCTGCCCCCGATCAGTGTCCGGCCCCATGCTGGACATGGGCACATGGCGCTAAATCATACTCAGCTCTGCTAGAGAAGCCCCGGTCTGATGCGGGGGGGCATACTGGAAACAAATATAGCTGAGTAAATCCTACAAAATGGGGCAGATCCAGCTGGGAGGAAGGTTCTACCATGGATTTCTGCAGTCCATAGATGTCTTTTTGAGCAATTCTTCTGGGTAAAGACTTGTTCTTGATGCTGGGGCAAAACAGCGGTGAGCAGATGAGAGCTGAGCATGTTGGGGGGGCAGCGTTGCACTCCCCCAGACCTGATGAGAAGCTCTGGGGAGTGGCAGGGAGTGTGGTTAGAAGGCAGAGTCAGACTTGACCATGGAAAAGATTAGTCCAGCAAGCATGGGCATTAGGGAGAAGGAGGCACAGAAGGAGTTGGTAAGTGTGTGTCTGTGTCCAAGACTACGATTGTGCATAGCTGGGTGTGAATATGACTGCATGTGGCCCAGGGCAGTTGGTGGAGAGGAAGGATCTTGGGGTCTGTGGATGATGGGGAGCATGTACTAAGGCCAAAGTTGTGTCATGGCTCAAGTCCCCTGGGCTTTAGCTCATGGGTGAGCTCACAGGTTCTGGAGAAGTCCTGGCCTAGAGTCCTAGGGGTTTCCCTTCCTTGGAGGGGAGGATCATGAAGCTGCCTGGGGCAGACGAGACATACATACATACAAATACCTCGGAAATGGATGGGGTCTGTGACTGACACACCCCATGTTCCCTCATGCTGTGGGTTGGAGTTCAATCAACCTATGCCCTTCCTGACCCAGAGCTGCTGCCCTGGGATTAGGCCCTGCCCACCTAGAGCTGAAATCCATGTTGTCCCCAGCACCGGCCTGTGGTCAGATCCTTTCTTTGGGAGGGTCACCCCTGTACTTGGAACCACAGCCAATGGACACAGAGCTAGACCTGGACTAGTGGCCATGGGCAGCACCTCTGTCAGGAGGAATTCAAGCATGCACATACCACACACTCATACACTTGCACACACACACAAAAGCATGCACGTGCTATACCTGGTGCTTGTGCACACATATGTGTTCATGTACACTCACACCTGCACACACACACTCAAGACCAATCCCACAATACACATGCCTATCTGTGCACACACACACACGCACAAGCTCAGTTCTACCACAGCAAGATCACACACCCTCACAAAGACACAGACTCACAAACCCGTACACATACCCTCCCCCATCTTCTCACACATCATGCTTGCACTGATGGATGCAGCCTTACACACATGCCCACACACACAGCTGCCTAAGGGCAGCTGACCCCTGCCCAGGGACACACCTATATCCACTCCAGGGCTGAAGTGTTGAGGACAGGGTCTAGATGCAGAGATGTCAGCTTCCTCCGGGAAGCTTCTTGGATTGTTCCTTTGCAGAACTCCTTGGCAGCGGGCCCGGTTTTAGTCCATGGGCTCCCCCCGAGGTCATGGAAAGTCCATGTCACACACAGTCTCTCCTGAGGATCCTCCCATATCAGTATCTGCTCCTTGCTTACAGTCCTTGGTCCCGGCGTGTCTGGGCAGGCCTGTCTGCCCAGGCGAACTGCCTTCTGCCCAGTGAGGCCCGCCTGGATCCTGCCTCCCTCCACCTCAGCTGCCTGAGCACTCAGAGAGAACCAGGCCAAACTTCACAGCTGCTGAGAAGTCTGAGGCCAGAGAGGGTCAGAGTCTCAGCATGTCAGGGAAGGGCTCAGGTTTGAACCTGGGTTTCCGGGCATCTGAACATGGTCAGCAGTAACAGGTTAGATGCATGCCAGGCACCAGGCAGGCTTATGGAAGCTGACCACATGGTCATGGTGACAGGGAAGGGTTTGGGGTCTCTGTAGGGTTGGCCAGTACCAAATGTGGGGGATGGAGAGATGGTGAGGTGGAAACCATCCTTCTACCTCCCCAGAGCTCACAGTGTTCCCAGCCTGGGCTGGACCATGGGGACTCAGGGAAGGATCAGACAGTCCCTACCCTCAAGGGAGGGCTGGAGATATGAAAGAAAGGGAGAGGGCCATGTAGGGGGAATCTTGTTGGGAGCTACTTTTTTTTGAGTCGAAGTTTCACTCTGTCCCAGGCTGGAGTGCAGTGGCATGCTCATGGCCACTGCAACCTCAACCTGCTGGGTTCAGGTGATCCTTCTGCCTCAGCCTTCCAAGTAGCTGGAACCATAGGTATGTGCCACCATGCCTGGCTAGTTTTTTGATTTATTGTGGAGATGAGGTCTCACCATGTTGCCCAGGCTAGTCTTGAACCCCTGAGCTCAGGCAATCCTCTCACCACCTCTCAAAGTGCTGAGATTACAGGCGTGAGCCACCATGCCTGGCCTGGGAGCTGCTTCTTGTTGGGTGGGGATTTTCTTTCTGTATCTTGAAAGATCTGACTTTATAATTTCTTTATTCTCAGCGCCTGGCACAGAGAAAATTCTCAAAAAGTTTTTTTGGCATGAACGAATGAACAAACACATGACATCGACAGCAGATATGTTCTGGGAGGCACATTCAAAGTGGGAGGGAAACACGTTGAGCAAAGGCAAGGAGGTGGATGAAAAGCCAGAGACTGGGGCTACAGTTGGTCAGGCATGGCCGGTGGCAGGAAGCGGTGGGAAAAGCAGCAGGAAGCGTCACTGGGGAAGAGCCTTGCACATCCTCCTGAGAGTTTGGGTGCTGCCTTGGAGGGCATGGGGAGTCCAGAGAAGGTTGTGAGCAGGGGGTGGGCCTGTCACCATGAATCCACCCTGGGGGACCTGAATCCCACAGTAAATGCTCACCTTTAGTGGAAACAGCACTGGCTTTAGAGTCCATAGGCCTGAGTCCACAGTCCTGCACTAACCAGCGGAATCCTCTTGAGTAGGTATTTATACCTCTCTGAGCCTCAGTGTCCTTATTTGTAAAATGGGACTGAAGCAGTTCTTCATGCAGCTGTGGAGTGGGGCCTGGGCAAGGAATTGCTTTGCGAGCACAAGGCCCCTCCAATGGGAGGTGTCATTATTATTAGGAACAAGGCAGAGCTGTTTCCCAGACAGGGCCTGGGGTCAAGCGGGCGGGCCCAGTACCCAGGCTGACAGGCTATCAGCTGAGTCACCTTTTCCTGAAATACCCAGTCTGGGGCAGCTGGGCCACCAGGCACGGGCCTAGTAGCCCCGAAGCTAAGGAGACAAAAAGAGGTGGTTATAGGAGCTGGGCCAGGCATTCCAGAGCTGGAGCCAGGAGAACAGCTGGGGCTGGGCTTCCTGGTGTCAGAGGTAGGCTGAGGGTGTAGGGCCTGGGATAGTAGGACTCTCAGGCATTGCATCGCCAGGGGCAAAAGGAGAGCTAAGGAAACATGTTTTTTTTTTACTTGCCTTTGCTCAAGAAGCTGGGAATGAACTGAAGGCACGGACTGGAGCTAGATGGCCTAGGTTTGAATTTTGGCTCTACTACTTGCCAGCTGTGTGACTATGGGCAAGTTACTTAGTCTCTCTGTGCTCTAGTTTTCCTTATGTGTGACTATGGGCAAGTTACTTAGTCTCTCTGTGCTCTAGTTTTCCTTATCTGTCAAATGTGGCTAGTAATAGATCCTGCCTTATAGCGTTGCTGCAAAGATGAAGTGTGAGGCACCTAGCATGTGCTCAATAAATGGTAAAGTCTCCTGCCTCAGATGTACACACTCAGTCCTTAGGGGCCCTCCTTGGCCCTCGCTTCCATGGGATGGAGGAAGTCTGGGAAGAGATGCATCTAATCCAGGGTTCTCAGATCTGGCAGCAAATTAGAATTACCCAGGAACACTAAAAAATGCCTAGGATGGGGGTTCCAGACGTCAGCATTTAAAAATGTTCCCAGGTGATTCTAGCATGAGCCAGTGTGAGAAGCCAGCACGGGATCTCAGAATGTAGAGCTGGAGGGCAGGGATCTGCATGGGAGGTGGGCAGTCCTAGCCTTGGAGCAGGGTTCACTTCCTAGCTGTGAGAGCTTGGCGAGGCCTTTAAATGTGTCACCTCGAGGAGCCTTGGTTGTCCCCTCTGGGAGGGGACTGGTTGGGGAATTTCAAGAATTGGGTGAGAGCATTTTGTGAAAGGGCTCTGCATCCTACCAAACACTCAAAGAAATACATTTGCGTATTTATTTTATCTAGTGTAGTCACATTTCACAGATGGGGGGGGATTGAGGCCCAGAGAGGTGTAGTGGCCTGCCCAGAGTCACACAGCAAATCTATGACAGATTTAGGATTCAAACTTGCTGCGGAATGCTTGAGTTGAGGGAGACAGAAAATGTACCCGGGATCTCAGCCACTGAGCTTCAGTTTGAGAGATTCAAGTAAGATTTAAGAATTACCTTAGGGTGAGTGACATGGAGGCAGTGCCTAGAATTGTGAGCTCAAGAAGCAGTGGCTGTGCCAGGCCAGCGTTGGCCCTTGACCAGGGCCTGAGATGGTTTCCCCTAAAGAACAAGTAGCTCTGACCAGTGGCCGTAGCAGAAACCTCCTGGCACCCGTGCTCCACCCAAGCTATCCAGAGCCCAGGCCTGAGCTGGTGACACACACTCAGGATGTATCAAGAGATTTGTGCACTGAGCTCTGACTCAGACTTAGTCCTTACAATAGCCTTTCCATTGGCCATCCTCTTTTACAAAGAAAACTACTGAGGCCAAGAAAAGGAAGGGAGGCCTTTTGGGGGCCACAACCTTTAACGTCTTAGCCCATGTGATGTTTTTCACAGTGTTCGTAAGTAGGGCAATTTGCCCCTATTTTGATGCATAAAATACGTTGGCCTGGTCCAGATCACATACTCTTCACCTCACCTCTCCCGAAGTCCCCAGACATGATTCCCAGGAAGACTCAAAAAGGTCTACCCAGAGGATTAAGGTAGTAAACAAGGAAGGCCTCCTGGAGGAGGTGGGCCTCCAAATGATCCCTGAATGGTAAGCAAAAGGAAAGGATATGGGAGGGCATTGGGGGTGTTGTGGCATGGGCAGAGATCTAGGGGTGAGAATGAGTCAGTCAATGACCTGAGTAGAGCAAGAAGTATAAATTGAAGGAATGACGGGAAGGAGAGTCAAAGCTGTGTCAGGGTTCAGTTGTAGAGAGTCTGGTGTGTCAGAGTTAGGGTTGGTTCAGGCTTTATTGTACCAATGATAGGGAGCCACTGTGGGTGTTTGAGCGGGAGAAGAAGCATGTCCAGAGCTGTGCCTCGGAAAAAAGGTGGGAGAAATTCTGGCATGGAGGACCACCCCCTCAGCTAGTGGGATGGCCAGGGCTCTGCCAAGCCTGTGTACCAGGTGCCTGGACTGTGTCCAGGACTGGGCTCAGTGACTCAACATTGAGGAAATCGTTCCCCAGGGAGAAAGGGCCCGGATGAATCACCCAAGTGAGGTGGGAAGGCTGGGAGGCTGGGGGCTCACTGACTCACCCTCCAAGAGTTGGGGGAGGCAGTTGCAGAGAGGGGCTGGCAGTGCAGTGGGCAGGATTCAGATGAGACCACAATGAGGGCTGTCCGGGCACTCTGCCTTCCCATCGTTCCTGGATTTGATCCTCCTGGCAGTCCTGGGAGGGAGATGGGGAAACTGAGGCCCAGAATGGGGGCTGGAAGGGGATCTGACCAAGGTCATGCAGCAAGTCACTGGCAAAGGCCGAGAGAGACCCGAGCGTGCGCTCCAGGCCAAACACGTCCCACCGTCTCAGCCGCTCTCATGCAAAGCGGAGGCCAAGCACCGGGCCTGTCCGGGAGGGTGCTGAGCCCCGTGACCCCCTCACCCCTCGGCCCTGCCGGGCTGAGGCCACTGAGGCCGGGCTGCGCCGCCTCGAGGGGACCAGCAGGGGGCGCAGGGACGTCGCGGCTGCCGTAGGCGCCCGACCCCGGAGGCCGCTCTGCGGAGAAATGCGCTCCCGGCGCGCGGCTCCCCTCGCGGGACCGCAGACGGTTGTGGCCCCGGGGCCGGCATCCTCTCCGGCTTTCGGGGCCGCGGACGCGGACCTTCCCGCCCGGTCCTGGGGCCCGGCGCCCCCGCCACCACTGAGGAGCAGGGGTGCGCCTCTGTGTGTGTGCGCTCCCGTGTCTGTGCGCACGGGTCTCCTTCGCGGATTTGCTGCCGCTCCAGGGCCTGTCCGTCTCGACCTCAGAACCCTCCTGTCCTCCCGCTCGCCCTGGGGGAGACGAGCGAGCCAGGTGTCTGCGGTGTCCGCGGCCCCTGTCCTCTTGCCCCTTCTGCTCCCCCCCCCCCGGCCCGCGCTGGTCTCTGCCTCGGGCTCTGGCCGGGCCCCAGGACCCCAAGTGGTGGCGGGGAGACTGCGATTAGCCAGGTGGGGGGTCCGGGAGGCGACCCCGCTGAGACCGCGAACGGAGCGGCGCTGGGGCTCGGGGAAGCAGCGAAGGCTGAGAGCCGGCTCCCTGGGGGGGAGGGGTCCTGACCGCAGGCACGTGGGAAGGGCCTGCGGGAGCCGGGGGAGCGGGGGGGCGAGGGAGGCGAGAGCCGGCGGGCGCCGGGGGTCCGGGGGTCCCGCGGAGCGAGAGGCGCCGTCCGCGGTGGCGGGCGGTGGGCGGGGCCGGGCGGCCTGGGGGCGGGGCCCGGGCGGGGTGGGGCGGGGCCCGGGCGGAGCCGGGCGGACCCGGCGGGGCCGCCTCGGACGCGCTGACCGAGCGCAGCGGCCGGGCCGGCGGGCGGGCGGGCGGCTGCGAGCATGGTCCTGGTGCTGCACCACATCCTCATCGCTGTCGTCCAATTCCTCAGGCGCGGCCAGCAGGTCTTCCTCAAGCCGGACGAGCCGCCGCCGCCGCAGCCATGCGCCGACAGCCTGCAGGTAGGGGGGCCCCCGCGCGGCACGAGGAGAACGGGGCGTCCGGCGAGCGCCGGGCCGGCTCCTCCGCGGAGCGTGCAGCGTCCGGCTCCGGGTCCTCCGCCCCTGAGCCCCCGAGCCCTCCTCAAGGAGGGGACCCTTCCCCGAGTTCTGAATCCTACTCCTGTGCTGGGACTGCGGTTCAACCCCGGAGCCCTTGAAGCCCAGCTCACGATCCAAACGCCACCCCAGACGCTCAGCCCCACTCGGACCCCGGACTCCACAACCCGCCCCCCCCGGACGCCAGTCCACACTGAGAGCTCTGCTCAAGCCTCGGTGCTCCTCCCCCCACATTAATGGAGGACCCCTGCGCAAGCCTCCGAACCTTCACTGTGCGTATGGGACCCCAGGCACACCCAGAGCACCTGGATCCTTGGGCATCGCCCCAGATCCTCAGACCTCCACTCCATAGCCTCAACTGCGCACCCATCCAAGCTCCCACCCAAACATGTAGACTTCAGTCTTCAGCCTGGACCCTACCTCAGGTTCCAAACCCCTCTTTCCATCAGGGCTTCTCTCTCCTCCTCTGCAGGACCACCACCCCCAACCCACCCCATTCCTTTCCTCCCTCTAGATTGGAGATCTTCTAGTCTTTTCCTGCTGGTCTCCCCTCCCCCCTCCCCAGTTTTATCTCCGGGTGTGGTGGTCCCACTTTTTCTCTGGTTTCTCTCCAAGTCCCTCTCTGTCTCTGTCTGTCTGTCTGTCTGTCTGTCTCTCTCTCTCTCTCTCTCCTCTGTCTCTGTCTGTCTCTCTCTCTCTCTCTCTCTGTCTCTGTTTCTCTCTCTCTCTCTCTTTCTTGTTTGGTCTCTTGCACTGTGTGCCCACTTGTCTTGGTCTTTCCATCTTTCCCCCCAGTTTTGCTGGGTCTCTACCTGTGTCCTGGGGACTTTCTCTCTTTGGTCATCCCTTCCTCCTATACCTGCCTCTGTTTTGGGGTGAGGAGGAGGCAGGCTGAGGGGGCAGGGTCAGTGTCCCCAGAGTCTCCAGTCCTCCCCATGTTCTCAGGCATGGCATGGTGTGGGCTCAGGTGGAAGGACCTAACATGGAGTGCTGCCCTCAGGTGGTGCCCAGGGATGGGGGGACCACGCAGTGGGACACTGGCATTTGTAACTTACAAAGCCCCTCATCCCGCTGCCCTGGCCTTGACTGTGGCAGCTGGGACTTGGGGTGGGGGAGAGGGATACTCTGCAATCAGTGTCAGTCACCTGTGGTGGGATGTGTTCAGGGCTGGGTGGGTCTGGGCTGTGTGTGTTTATGTGTGTTCCTTTGTGTGTGACACAGGCTGGGTTGCAGGTGTTGAGTGTACTTTGTGTGTAATCATGCACGTTACACTGTGTCTGATTGTGTCGTCATGAGTGGGATTATTTGTGGGGAGATTATGCGGAGTGTGAGGATTTTGAGTCTGTGGCATTGCATGCTGTGTGTGGCTAGGGAGGCAGTGTTGTGGCTGTGGAGTGATAGCCGGGTGTGTGACTGTTGTGTGTGCGGGGAACTTGTATGTATGTCTGTCATTGCATGGTGGAGTTGTGGGGCAGCTTGCATGGGGGGTTGTATATGTGGTTGTGTATGTTATTAGCTGTTGTATGTAGCCAGGAAGAACCACTGTGGGGGCCTGATGGGTTTCACTGGATGCCTTGTCAGAGAGGAGTTGGGAGGTTTGTATGTGCCTGAGTGTGTTTGCAGCCAAGGTGACTGTCTTAGTGTCACTGTGGCACGTCCTAGGCTTGCTTTGGGAATATAAGTGTTAAAACCTGTGTGTTGGTGTTCGAGTGTCATGTGTCTGTGTGGTGGCTGCTCCTGCAACTCCGGACAGGAAAGGGTGCAGCAGGGCTGAGGGGCCTGAGGCAAGGAGCCAGTTGACCAAGTGTGTGTGGGGTGGGGTGGGGGTGGGGTGGGAGGAGGCAGTGGGCCGGCAGGACAGTCTGTGCTGAGGTGCTGTGTGTGCCCACAAACGTGTGACATTGGGTGTGCACATTATCCACGCAGGGTTACCTGCATGTGTCTCTGTGTCTGGGTGGTGTGTGTGTTGAATGTAATTGGATGCATGTGTCTGTGGTTGGAAGGTGAGTGAGAGGGTGGAAGGTGTGTGGTGGGAGAGGGGGTGTGATATGGTGTGAAGTGCGGGTGTTTGAGCTATGTAGCTTTCTGGCATGAGGTGTGGATGATGTGATCTTTTCTCCCTGTGAGCTGTTTGTGTGTGTGGCGAGGAATGAAGAGGGGTGTCCATAAGTTAGGGGTGTGTGTGGAGGTGTAGGGGTGTTGAGGGCTGTGGAACATGTTGCGGGGGGTGAGGGAGTATGTGCATGAGGTGTGTGGTAGGAGGAATGAAGTATGTAAGGTTTGGGTCATGAGGATTACAGCAGGTGCCCCATAAATGTTTGTGGAGTGACGTGTGTGTGCAGGGAGGGCTTGGCTGCCATCCTGTCCTTGATCCCCTCCCAGCCAAGTCCCTGGAGATGCCCTGTGACGTTCTCACATGCCCCCCCAACCCAGGCTGCCGCTACCCTTTACCCTTCATCCTCCTCGTTGTGACCAAGGCCTTTGTTTTGGGTTTCCGGTGGAGCAGGCACTGGACAGGCGGGCGGCAGGCGATGTCGCGGTCGGGAAGCTTTGTTCTTTTCCTCTTAGCCTGACTCGTGTTTGGGGCTTGGGTTTGGAGGGGGGCGGGGGAGAGGATGCACGTGTCAGCAAGGTCACTGTGTTTACTACCCCCTCTCAGTGCTCCAAAGAGAGGAGAGGTCCCAGCGTGGGCAGTGAAACCTGGGTGATATCTCTGGTAGCATTGCTTGGTGCAAGAGGCTTGGGCTGGGGCCTGGAGTTGGGTGGGTTTGCAAACCGTGCAGTCTTAGTCCATAGCACCCTTCCTGGCTCGTGTCACCTCAGGGATGCTGAGCAACCCAGCCATCCTGTTTGCCATGCCCACCTCTCCTCTTCCCTTCTCTGTGTGGCTGCAGCCCTGTGGAGGGCCCCTGGGCCTTGAGACAACGGGAAGACCTCAATATTCCTGTACTTTTGTTGACCCCATGTCTGATGGGGCAGAAATAGCCTCTGTCCTCACAGAGAGCCTTATCTGAAAGGAGAGTCCTGGTCATGCTTTGGGACCCTCTAGTCTGATAGGGGAGAGCCAGTCAGTAGGAAGAGCCAGGTCATACTCTCCAGAGAAAGGTATGGGAAAGCCCTACTGGGCAGCCTACCTACAGGCACTTGACAGTATAAAAGTCTAGGATGCATAGAGAATGGAAGGCATAGAGATGATCCAAGTCCAATCAGGAGAAGGGGCTGGGATGGATGCCTCAGCATCACATTCCAGAAGCTTCTCTCAAGTGAATGAGCTTGAGCTGGGCCTCAAAGGGGTTGTTGAGTGGGCAGAGAAATGTAGCCTGGGACTGAGGAAGAGTCTGGCCAACTGGCAAAGGAGAGCTTGAAGGCAGCTAGCCCTTTCCCAGGAGGTACTGTCTGGTTTTAGATGGTCATCCTAGGCCTCCAGCCTTCTCAAGATTTCATGTCACCTTTTTCTATCCCATTGTCTTTGGCCAGAATTATCTTTATTGTCATTGGCATCATCATCTTTTAGGCAGTTCTTCCCAAATTCCAAGATTCTTTCACAGATGTCTCATTTAACAGATTAACTGACTCAATTGCCTAAAAGCCTTTATTAAGCACCTGCTGAGTACCAGGCAGGCACAGTTTTAGTGCTGGGGTCATAGTGGTGACCATACTGGCCTTGTGGAGCTCCCTTCTTCTGTGTTCAGTCGCACTGTCGGTCCCCTGGTCCTAGGCAGGCTGCCCTTCCCTTCTGTGCTGCTCACAGCCTGGGGCACCTGGTTCTGGGAGGCTCCCTGTATGCACCCCATGGTGTCAGGGTCTGGCTCCTGTCCGAGTCAAGCTCTGCCAAGGCTGGGCCTAGGGCTCCCTTCTCCCTAGCCTGTGTGTCCTGAGCTGGACTTAGCCCAGCCCAAAGGCTCATATCCATCACCAAATGTCCCTAACTGCCCTGAAGTGTTGGCAGTCCAGCTCTGTCTAGGAAAACAGGCCCAGAGGGGAGTGGAGACTCAAGATAGCATCCTCATCAGACCCTCTTTTCCCAGCATTCCTAGAGACCAAGAGAGGTCAGGTGACTGGTCTGTGTCTAGTGAGGCGGCAGGGCTAGTACCAGAATACAGCTCTCTGGCCACTAGGCTGGGATCGGGCCCCAGCACCATGCTGCTCCCTGGCTGGCCTCCGTGCTGCCTGCGGCGGGTAAATGATTATTAATGACCCCCCTGGCAAGGAGACAGGAAATGTTTCCCAGACACAGCTGGGGACCTGCTCCCTGCCACCCCTAGCCATCCATACCCGCCCTGACCATGGTGTCGGCACCGATGTTATCTCCGTTCAGCCTCAGCCCTCTTTGCTCATCCTGCCCATCCATGCCTCCTTGATCTTGACCTCCCAGGGGTTAAGAACAGGCAGAGCTTTCTTTTCCATGTGCTGGTCCCTCACCACTTTCTCCAATGGACTCATCTCTACCTTCTTCTTTGCATCAACGCAGCCAGATGTAGCCCTTCCTCCAGAAAACCTTCCTTGAATGCACAGCTAGCCCCTCCACTGACCACTACTCTGGGCCGAGGGCACTGAGTCTCTCTCATTGCAGACTCTGGTCCCACTCTGATGGTTTGCTCTGGTGGCCCTAGGATAATTAAAACTTCTTGCAGCGTGTCCCCAGTTACTGCCCTAAGTTGGACACGTGAAGGATTCTCCCAGATGCCAACTCCAGGAACTGCCCAGCCTAACCTCCCCTGATCACTCCTGTCCTTCCTGTTCAAGCCACATACATGTACTGCCAGGCCTCCATAGGTGGACATTAGTGAGTACCTACTAGGAGCCTCTGGAGAGGGAGGGTGGAGAGGAGCAGGATGTGGGCCTTGAAGTTCCCCCCAGCTCCCCCCAAGCCTGAGCAGCACTGCCTCAGCCCTGTGGCAGGTAGCCTAGCCCTGGGTACCAGGGCTGAGGTGAGAGGAGGCGCAGACAAGGAGCCATGCTGGGAGAAGGTGCGGTGAGGGCAAGGAGGGAGATCAACTCAGGATTCATTAGAGCAGAGGCCCCCAACTCAACCCCTGGGAGGGAGGGGCAAGTTGGGGAGCTTCCAGGAGAAAACAAATCCCAACTGAGAGCTAAAGGATGAGCCAGGGGAAAGTTCTGGACAGAGAGAAGGGAATGCCGACTGAGAAGGTTCGTTGGTGGCAGACAGAGGGAGGAGAGCCCAAGGCTGCACCGCTCCATGGAGCTGGACCCTGGGCTGCCAGGCGGCTGAGTTGGGGGGTATGGGGGAAGCATCACAAGACAAGAGATGGGTGGTGATGCTCCCGGCCAGACTTTGCAGGACTTGTAAGCCATGTTCAGGACTTTGGACTTTTTCCAGGGAGGAACTGGCGCTGAGGGAAGAGTTGGGAGAAGGATGTGACTGATGAGAGCTGCATGTTAGGGCACTCCCTGGGCCACCAGGCAGAGCCTGGGACTGAGGCTGGTGTGTTCCAGGCGAGAGAGATCCAGGCCTGGACAGGGAAGTGGCTAAAGGAGGGAGGGGAGCCGTGGAGGACAGAACTGGTCGTACGTAGAGGTGGAGGGAGAGAATGCCCGAATGCCACGTAGTCTCTGAGAGGCACAGGAGTTGGGGGTCGCAAAGACAGATGCCTGACCCTGTGTCAGGGCCAAAGATCTCAAGAAGATCACCTAGCAGGTCACTAGCTTTGAAGCTAAACAGAGACCCGAAACCCTACTTGGGGCTGCTGCATCCTCACCTGTAACTGGAAAACTTGGGATCTGCCAGGGGCAAAGTGTGCTCAGAATTCAGTAATTAAAACAATCTGTGAAATGTAATACTTAATAATCAGATCCAAAACATCGGAGTACTTCCCAAAACAAGTGAAAATGTAAATTGATGAAAATGCTCAACATACGCAATGGTTTTGACGTAAAGTCTCAGCTGGCCCTGCCTCAGATGTGGCTGCCCCCTGGGGCTCTAGGACCTTCCTGTTCAATCCCCTTGAGAGCCAGCAGGGCCCTTCCTCCGGGGAGCCTTCCCCTGGCTGGTGACTTCAGGAGCAGGCGTTTGCTTTTCCTATCCCCCACCCTGAAGGAGTTGTCCCTGTGCACTCCCTATCCATGGTGGATTTGGAGGCACCAAGGAGCCGCAGGAAGGGCAAGAGGATGACAGGAGGGGAGAGTAAGAGGGTTGAGCGGTTTGATGTGGACTCCAGGGAAGGGGAAGGGAGGTGGCAGGAAGAATTGGGAGGACCTAGATTGAGAGCAAAGGGAAGCAGGCAGAGCTGGGGAGCAGCATCACCCCAACATAGACACTGGTATTTTGGAATTTTAAAAAGCTGTGCCATTGCCAGAACATCAGTGTGCTGAGGTCCAGTCATGCAATTTCTGGGTTGGGCAGTGCTTGACACCCCACTCTCCGGTGATCTTGCACAAGGCTGTTTTCTGGGCTGCATCTTGCATCTCCTTGTCTATAAAAGGAGGAAGTTTGGGGCCATGTCTCCAAGGGATGTGTGAACACGCGCTCCGGAGTGTATGATTCTGAGAACTGGACTAGTCGGTGTACGGGGCTCTGACCAGGACAATTCTGGCGTTCCGCAATGCTCAGCCCCCAGCCAGGGCTGTGTGGATGCGTGGTGGTGTGATTCCGACATTCTGTGACTTTAAGATGTTGAAACTCCGGGAGCTGAAGATACGGACATTCTGTGAATCCAGGATTCTAGGATTTGATGATTTGATGATTCAATGATTCTAAATGGGGCTGCTGGGAAGAGCTGCAACCACCTGCCTTGTTAATGTCAATGTTCAGTTATTAAAAACATAACAAGAAGCAATGGAGACAGATAGCTCTGGATGGTGGGTGCTCCCACCACCCCAGTGAGGGAGGAGAGTAGGGACTGGGCTGGCAGCAGGGGAGAATAGAGACCCTTTCAGCCTGGGTCATACGGGCTGCCTCTCCTGCCACAACAGAATTGGTGCGTGCATGTAAAACACCTGCCACTCCCTGAGCTTGCGGGGTGAGGGTGTCATTTCCTTTAACCCCGGCCTCCGTTCCTCAATCATTTCAGACTGTGGCAGAGACAGGACTAAGTTAAGTACTGTTTGTTCCCAGCCCCCAAAGTCTCTGGGCAGAAATGTCACAGTGGAGGAAGGAGAGGCCGGCTCACCACCGCCCCCTCCCTGACAGCACCGGCCTGAGGGGGAAAACAGGACATGGACACTTCCTGGACACAGACATGGAAAGGCACGAACCCCTGCCTGCCAGGGCCCAAGTACAAACAAGGGCAGCCAGAGGGGTCCCATCCGCATCCCCCCAATACAGGCTGAGGGGAGAAGACCCTGTTCTTGCCCTGAGGGTGGCAGTGAGAAGGGGCCAAGGAAGGAAAGTCTCAGGCTGGGGCTGGAAGTGCAAATAGGTCCTCCCCTGTGTCGCAGGCCCACAGCCCATCCTGGAAAGGCCAGCCTGGTTGTTTAGTATCTCACTGCCTCCTGGATCCTGCCCCTGCCTCAGCACCCAGGCCTGAGTTAGGGAGGGGTTCAGGTCTGAGGTGAGGGTTTCACCCTTCCAGAGTGCTTGTTCCGGCTGGGTCCTTGGAGGTTCAGTACAGCAGCATGAAGGCGAGGGCTTCCCCAGCCTGGTGGGCTCACAGATCAGGGCTGGCCCCAACACACAGCATAGCAGGGCTTCTGATTCCTGGTCCTGGGTGCTCCCCATTGCCTGCAGCCTCCCCCTTTCCCCTGGGACACCTGAAGAGCAGGAGTGGAGACGGAACTCAGGCTGGGGGCAGTCCCTGTCCATCACCCATCCATCTTTCCCCTCCCACAAGCCAGAAGCAGGTGGGGTGGTGACAGCTGCCCTGTCCTCCACAAGGCTCCATTGTCTCTTTCCCCTGTCTTGGCCCCAAGGAGAGGGTCCCCAGCAAGGAGTCCCACCCCAGCTGCCCTGCCTCCGGGGATCTCCTCTCTGCACTCAGTCACCATCTTCCTCCTGCTGCCCCATCCCTCCTCTCATTTCCATCTGCCCTCAGGTTCTCTCTTCATCCCTGTGAGGTCAGCTCTGGCTCTCTCAAATGAAAGTTAGCCTTGGAAAGACCCTAGGAGATCACCAAGACCAACAACATTTTTTTTTTTTGAGATGAGGAACCCAGCTCAGAGAGGGGAAGGTCCTGTCCAAAGGTGCACAGTAGGTTGTGGCAGTGCTCAGTGCTGTGCTCCCTTCATCGCTGGGCCATGGGCGCATAGTACACTGGGCATCCAGTTTGAGGACTGACTGTTATGACCAGGGCAGTGCTGAGCCCACAGGCACCTCTAGACACATGGGGGCTTCTCTCCTCAGCACTCCCCCCTCCCAAGCCCCCATCTACTCGCCCTTCCTCTTCCTTGCCCAGATCCTCTCTCCTTCACTTTCCCTGCTGCCTGGGGACACAGAGCAGAGCTCAGGCCTCCATGATGGGACTGTGTCCCCATGCACACGGACACTCAGACACATGCAAGTATAGCACAAGGATATACAACTCCCAGGGAAAACCTGATCACACAGTTAGGAGGCCACCCTGGAACCTAATGCCCTCCTCTCTCTGTGAGGCCCCACACACCTCCACCAGGAAGCCCCTTAAGACCCCTGCAGGCCATCTCCATCCCACTAGCCTTGTTATGACAACTGAGAGCCTCAAGGGCAGGGCTGAGTCTCCCCCTCGGCCCTGCGGCTACTCCTTCAGTGTCTTCAGGAGAGGCTCAGTTTCCTGTGGCTGGGTGGGGAGAGCCCTAGGTCCCCAGAGGACGGTGGGACAATGGGGAGGCGGTGACAGATGAGAGGTTGTGTCTTCCCCAAAGCCGGCTCCACCCGACCCTGATCTCCCTGCCTGCTGTCTGCGGCCCAGCCCTGGCCTGAGTAGTCCCCCTAGGACTAAGGTCCTGGTCTGACCCTGCCTTTCAGAGGTCAGAGAAACAGAAGTCCTGACTCCCCAGCAGTAGTTCTCTACGTGGAAGCTGTGGAATCCAGGACGTAGGGCACCAGCAGCGTATTGGCGGGTTGGTGTGGCATCCTGGTACCCCTGGGAGGTGGTGTAAACTGGGCTTCTTTGGCTGTGGAGGGGGTGGGAGCGGGAGATAGAAGGGTGGTAACCGCTGAGGCTGGGGTAGGATTATGGAGGAGCTGCGAAGGCCTCGCGGAGACTCCTCTCAGCCCGTTCTCTTTCCCCAGAAGTCAAGTAGGGGTGGGAAGGCGCAGGCACCTCTCCAAGGAGTGGTGGAGGCCTGAGGGGGAGCTGGAGAATCCTCTGAAACTAGCACTGCCTCCTCTCATGGAAGAGGAGGGGACTGTCCCCAGGCAGCTCAGCTGGTAGACCATCTGGCTGTGGGTGGGAAAGAAGGCCCAGGCTTTGTGGACAAAAGGGACGGCTCTGGGGTCAGGCGCTTATCTGGGCCCGCGTCATTTCCTTTGCCGGACATGGCTGGGTGAATGGGGTCATCACACAGAGGGAAGGAGCAGGCCAGAGCCAGTGCACACCAAGTCCTACATGAGTGACACATGAGTGACCTCATCACACCCTGGGCTGTAGTCAGTCCCTCACAGAGGCCCAGTCACATGGCCAGTCACCTCCAGAGATGGCCACACCTAGACCACCACACTGCACACAGACCCAGTTACCCCAGGCAAGACTCAGGCCCAGCTGTAGGGTCAGCCAGGAGGGGAGACCCATAGGACACAGAGACATGTGGGACACCCTGCCATGGCCACACCGCAAGCATCCACATACCAGGTGCAGCTACCATCACCCCAAGGACAGCAGAGATTCCAGCAGTCATGGGCAGGCAGCCAGTGCCTAGGTGAGAAGAGGGGGGCACCAGGCAGGGAACCCAGAAGCCCCCCATGCCAGACTGTGCCCTCCCCCAGCTCGCTGAGCGCCTGAGGCTGTTTATTTCCTAGCAGGGATGGGTGTCCCACCCCCCTCCCCCTCCCGGTCCCCACCACACGATTCCGAAGCTGCCAAATCAAATCAGCCCCTGCACCCGCGCCAGGCTGGCATGGCGGCCAGCAGCTGACGGGAACGAAGCCAGGCTCAGAATATCCCGCCGCCTGTCCGATGCCTGGGTAGGCTTGGTGGGTGGGGGTTGGGAGGGGCAGGAGCCCAGCAGCAGGCCCCTGGCAGTGCCTCCCAGAGAGGCTGGGGGTTCTGAATGCCGCCTGGGTGGTGGGCTTTCAGAGAACAAGTGAGCGGGTCCCCAGTGTGTCTCCGGGTTGCTGTGGCAGTGGTGCTGGTGGGAGGTGGGTTGGAGGGTCTGATCTGAACCCAGGTGACCTGCAGGGGGTGGAGGCTCACATGTGTGCTCACATTCACTTGGGATTCACAGTGATCCTGGGCTGGGAGCCCCTTGGTTGTCTGTGAACAAAGGCCCAACCCTCTGTGGAAGTGGACATCACAGATCCCATTTTATAGATAGGGAAACTGAGGCTTAGACAAGGATAGTGAAGATCGCTGGAGAGAATCAGGAGTGGAGGGGCCTCCGAAGGGCCAAAGATGTGGCCATTTCCACTCCTTAGGAGGCTTAGGCAGAAAGAAGGGACATGGTGCTGTTCTCAGAGTCGAGGAACAGAGACGAGGACAGAGCCAGAGGTGCCTTTGGGAAGCAGAGGACAAGCAGAGAGTCTGGGGAGAGAGCAGGGTGCAACCAGGCAAGGCTACCTGGAGGAGGAGGCCACCTGTGGGCTTGCTGGGGGCTGATGGGAGGGCAGGCTGGGGAGGAGGGAAAAAGGCCTGGCAAGCCTCAGCCTTTGGCCTTCTTGTCTCTGCAGCCGGCCAGGACCCCCTTGCAAAGAAGCCAGAATCCCCAAGGAGTAGAGACAACCGTCTGGAGGTGAGAGCTCAGTGGAGGGAGAAGTGGGTGGTCTTGGGGGCTGGGGCACAGGCTGAAGGTCAGTCTGGTAGTGCCCTTGCCCCTGGGAGGACTGGGAGGCTGGAGTCGCATCCCAGCCCTGCCCCTTCCAGCCAAGGGTCAACCCACATCCAGACCAGCTCCCCTCACACTATACACACACCCACACCCACACACACACACACACACACACACACCCACACATATATATATATATCTCCAACCTGGGCTTTCCTCCCGGTGAGGAATCCTCCTCTTTCCACTTCATCTGGGAGCCATATCAGGCTCCCCACTTGACCTCCTCACCTGCACCCAAAAATTCCCTGCTGATTCTCTGGCCTAGGTACTTCCTGAGTTTCTTTCCTCCTCTCTATTCCTGCTGCCTGCCTGGGTCCAGGACTGATCACCTCCGGACCTCTCACTGGCTGCCTGTGTTCAGCTGCTCCCCTCCTCCACTTGGTTGCCAGAAGGGTCTTTCTAATACATGGACCTGAACTTGTCACTCTCCTTCTCAAAAATTCTCCATGCTCCCCAGCCCCATGGCCCCTCTGCAGCCCCAGCCCAGCCACAGTTTCCCCTTCATCCAGTCCCACCTCATCCAAACCACTCCTGCTGGCCTCTCCCGCCTCAGCTTCCTAAATCCTTCTGGGCTCAGCTCTAGCCTCCTCTCCTCTGGGAAGTCCTCCCTGCTCCTTGGACATGGGACCAAGCTCATTCACGCTCCCTCCTCTGAGCTCTCCTGCCCAGTCAGTCAGACACTGGGGCATTCTGCTGTCTGTCGCCCACTGTGCTGTGCCGGAAGCACCCTGTTTTCTCCATCATGTGACTCTGTGTGTATGTCTGGCTCATCCTCCTCTCTGCACTTGAAGCTCCTTGAGCTTGTAGACTGTGCCTTTTTCATGACCGAAACTTCTACCGCCTCTGATGGGTACTGATACAGGGCTCAGTCAGTACATTTCCTCCCGTGTGAGGAGTGCCAACTCCCACCCCCGATCATGCCTTTGGGGTGCCTCGTAGGAATCTTCAACGCTTGGATGGGCCTTGAGAAGCAAAAATGGAGTGTGCCGTGGATGTTGAAGATTGGCACAGATAAGGGGTGTGTGGTGTGTGTGTGTGTGTGTGTGTGTGTGTGTGTGTGTGTGTGTGTGTTGGACCACACAGCCAAAGCAGCATGAGTCTACCCAGGCCTGGCTGAGGGAGAGGGAGATGCTGCTTTCATCAGCCCCTCCTGTGTGCCAGGAGCTCTAGACACTTCCCTTGTTTAATTTTTTTTTTTTTGAGTCAAAATCTTACTCTGTTGCCCAGTGCAGTGGCACGATCATGGCTCACTGCAGCCTTGACCCTCCTCCTCTCAATTTGCTGGGACTACAGGAGTATGCCACCATGCCTGGCTAATTTTTGGATTTTTTTGTAGGGACGAGGTCTCACTATGTTGCCCAGGCTAGTCTCGAACTCCTGGCGCAAGCAATTCTCCCAATGCAGGCTCCTAAAGTGCTGGGATAACAGGCATGAGCCACTGCGCCTGGCCTTTGTTTAATTCTTACCATACCCCTATGAGGTAGGGCCTACTAGGATTCCCCTTTTACATTTGGGGAAGCTGAGACCCAGAGCGGTTGTGTGATGAGTGAATGGGGCAGAGCTGAGCTGTGTCTCAGACTCAAGCCTTGTTCTTCCTCTATGAGTAAGATGGGAAAGGAGGTACCCATACCAGGCCTGGTGCACAGGAGGGGCTTAGCAGGGTTTCCCTGCTGGTACACATGGCTGAGAATGTCCCTCCAAGTGAGACTGGGCTCTGCTGCTTGGAGCTGGCAAGGGGAGCAGGGAGAGGAGGGCCTAGAAAGTCATTATTAATTTATTTATTGCCATGGCATTCCCCATGGGGTGGGGGCTCCCCCCAGAGCCGGGGCAGATGGTGTTCCTGGGAGCCTGCAGTGTCTCAACAGCCTCAGTCACCTGCCAGGAAAGACTGGATCTGTCATCCACCCAGGAAGCCACAAGGGTGGGGGCTCTGGAGAAACTGAGACCCTCCTGGGCAACAGGGACTGGGCCCTAGGGAGTATGGCTCTGGGCTCTCTGCTTCTGCCTCTGTGACAGCCTCTCTGCTAGGCATTGACCTGCTGTCTGCAGGTTCAAGTTCTGCAGGAGGCCATGAGGCCTCCCTGGATCAGCCCCACTGATATCCATGTATCACTGCTCCTATCCATGTGTTCTCCCTGCCTTGGTCTGGGTCCTGTAGCCTCTTCCCTCTGACTGAGGCCCTGAACCCCTCAGCTCTTAGCTCTGTCCTGTTCCCCAATCCCACACCCATTCCAGAGATGGTCAGTGTTTGTCTGGCATCCCAGCAGGGCCTGCTTTATTTCTGGATTCTGTAAGAACTCCTGCCCTGAGTGCCCAGGCCCATGCTCAGCCCCACAGAGGGAGAGAAAGGCTGCTCTTGGGGACTCCCCAATATAAAAAGGACATGACTGGAGAGAGTGGGGACCTGAGGGCTTTGCTGAGACTCCAGGACAGCTGGAGGGAAAGAGGCATAAGGGCCTGGGAAGCCTGACTACTGCCAGGGTGGAGGCTGGGGAGTCAAGGTGGCCTCACATCGTAGACAGACCACAGGGTCAGATGAGCGTGGGTTCAAGTCCCAGCCTCATCCATTCCTAATGTGTGGCCCTGAGCCTGTCACTGAATGTAAGCATCAGTTTTCTTACCTGCCAAGCAGGGAGAACCTCCACTGTTATTGACCATTATCATAACAGAGCTGTTGGGAGAAGTTACAGAGAGAGTATTGGGAGGTACCCGCCCAGGCCTGGCCCATGACTGGTCCTTGGAGGCAGTTGACCCCTCCCTTCTTTCCTCAAGGGTGGCGCTGTCCCTAGAGCCAGGACTAGGTTGTACCCCCAGGGCTGGGCTGAGGTTCATGGAGGCTGTATGGGCATGGCACACTCTCCTGGCACTGGCTGGATGGCAGCCAGGAGAACAGAGCTGCCAGCACCCGTCCCCACCCAGCGGGCGTCTGCTCAGCACACCCTCCTGGGATGGCTCCTGGTCCCTGTGCCAGCAGCTGACGGGGAGGAGGGGCCCTTCCAGCTCAGCCGGCATCCTCCTTTGGCGGGGGCGGGGAGTGGGGGCAGGCCTCTGCGTCATTACTCTTTCTCTGGAAGTTGGGACTGAGGCCGTTGAAGCTGGTGAACTGAGCATGCTGTCAATCTCCCTCTAGGCCTGCTCTCAGGGCTCAGATGGGGGCTTGGGAGCCCTAGCTGGGGTGGAAGGCTGGGGGACAGGCAGACATGGCCAAGGGCATAGGTATCCACACTGTGCACCTGAAGGCTCTTCTATGGCTGCCCTTGGGCAAGTAAGGACCACACCCCTTGGCACAGCATTGCTTGCCTTGCCTGCTGGGTCCCCTCGTGACCACTCCTTCCCCAGTGTTCCAGCCACATGAGTGTGCTCGTTCCCCAGCACACACCAGCTCTTCCGGCCCTGGCTTGCTCACACTGACCCCTCTGTCTGGAGCGCCCTTCCCTTTTTTCTCCACCTTTCAAGGCCCAGATTAAATGTCACCTCCTCTGAGAAGTCCTCTCAGACCCTTCCCTCCGCCTCAGATTGAGTCAGGCTTCTCTCTTTCCTGGGCACTCACAGCACCCAAGTTTCCCTGAGCCTACAGTTGGGTAACTTGTTATCCCACATAGTTATGTAGGTTCTATATCCTTTCCCATAGGATTGTAAACACCTGGGGGCAGGGATTGAGGCTGAGTCTCCTTCGTCTCTCTTGGGCCCACGTGGGGCTTGGCATAGGTCTGGTATATAGTAGGTACTCAATAAACACTTCTTGAATGAACAAGAATGGCTATGAGCAGGGTTGGAGTACTTCAAGAAAGGGCATAGTTGTTGGGTGGAGCAGTCTTAGAGACTTCCTGGAGGAGGCACTCTTGGAACTTTAAAGGATAGAGAGACAGTCAAGGCTACTGACTAAAGCCAGATGTCAGCTGGGCGGTCAAAGTCCACATGGTCAGCTTCAGACAAGACTGCCTAAGGGCAACAAGGACCAACATAGGACCGGGAATAAGCAGATAAAGAAGCCTGGAACAAGCCCAGAAGGGCCTGCAGGAAGCTAGCTCTGTGTTCAGAACCCAGCTCCAAAACAATCTGCCCCTGGGTCCTGGGCTGAGGAAGGCTTGGTCTCAGAGTCAGGGGTTTGACAGAGGCCACCAAGGGTGAATATTGGGCCCAGCTGGTGGAATGGTGACAGGCAGGGGTGGTGATGGATGTAGGACTGCCATTGGGGTGGGGCAGGGCCTCACAGGGGAAGGAACAGTTTGTTTGAGGGCACATGCTGGAGGCCACTGGGCTTGTTGGAGAGAAGGCTCCACATGCCAGTGGAGCACACTTACTGGGCAGGGAGCACGGGGTGAGGCTGGAAGAGCAGCTGCAGGCTGTGCTCTCCTGGCCATGTTTGAAATTCTTGAGTGAGTCTTCCTGACTGCCAGATGCGCCTTCCTCCTCCTGGGTTCTGCACATCAGGACCAAGTGGCCCCGATGCCCCATGACCCCGAGGGAGCTGCTGCCAACAAATTGGTCATAGCATCTGGCATCCGTGGGGGCCCTGAGGGCCTGCCATCTGTCTGTGCACACCTGTTGGGCTGTACAGGCCCAGGGTATGCAGGGATCTGGGGCCAGGGAGGTGGTCTCAGCTGCCATCCAGCCTGCTCTCTGTCTGCCCATCCATCTGTCCACGCCCCTGGCTAACTAAGGACAAGGAGAGATGGCCGTCACAGGTCCTGCCATCGGAGAAGCCTGGTGTGAAGGGGGGAGTGTCAGGCACCGGGGACTTAACACCCAGAGAAGACACAAGCCTAAACTGGCCAGGCTTGTGGGCAGGCATAAGCCCAGGGAGGGCCAACCCTGTCAAGAGCTTGGAATGAAGGCTCAGAGAGGGGCAAAGACTGGTTTAGAGGCGCACAGCAGATCTGAGGCAGTGCCAGGGCCAGATGCTGTGGGCCCAGGGCTGAGGTTCCTCCGGCTGGCCCTTCCCCCACTGGCCTGCCTGGCCCCTGGCTGTAAACACGGAGAGAACAAGTTCCGTTTCCCGGGAAATATTTATCTCGGGCCGTGTGGGGAGCGTGTGCGCTGGCCTCCACGTGTCCTTCCTGCAGGCTGGCTGGGGTAGGAGGCGAGGGGGCTTGGCAGCTGTCAGGGGCAATCTGTAGGGCCATGCGCAGGGCTAGGAGGGAAGGGCATGCCCTGCAGCCCCGGCCTAGAGCATGAATCTGAGTGTTGGCTGAGGGAGAGGTGGGAGCTGATGAGAGAGAAACCTGTTTTCTCCGAATCCCACAAAATCTCCTCCCCCTCTCTCATGCTCCTGTCTTTAGCCCTGTCAGTCCTGTCTCCTTCCTGTTCCGGCCTCCAGGACTTTGCTCCTGTTTGGTGCACCACTCAGATGCCTTTCCTTCCTCTTCCTCCTTATTTCCTGGCCTCCAGCAGGCTTCCTCTGGGAAGGCTTCCCCAACTCTATAACCCTCTAACCTTTGTCATCTGCCTTCTGCCTCCCCTTTTTCAGGCTTTCAGCAGCTTCAGACTGAGCCCCTAGATCAGCATGTGACTGGTCGTGTCCAAACTTGTTCAGTGTAGGCAGCTTCTTGCAGGCTGCCCAGGAGTGCTGTCCTGGAAGGCACAAGCCTGGGCACCCCAGGAGTAGGGCAAGGTCTAGAGATTATCCCCTCTGCCCATCCCAGTGGTGCCAGCACAAGCCCAGGCACATGGGGGATCCAAGTTGGTTGAATGACGGAGGATGGAAAATCCCATGAGTGGAGTCAGAATCGAGGTGGGAAGGCAGAAGGACCCAGGGTTCCTGTGGGCTGGCTCCTGAGCTTAGGGTTGTGTATCCCCGACTGGGCCAGGCCCGACTGGGGCCCTGACAACAGGAAATCCTTGAAGGAACAAGCAGTGGCTGAGGACTCTGAGCACAACAACAGGAAACAACCTTGACATGGGGCAGCAGCTCTGACGACTGTGCCCGGCAGGGTGGGGGTGAAGGGGACTCGTGGGACCCAGGGTGATGCCAAGGGTGACACTGAGACACTGATTGTGGGACATTGGGTGTTCTACTGTGTGTGCCTCTGAGCTATGACGTGCGGTGCCAAATATGTGACTGTGGTCATGGGGATCTGTGTGGAGAGTGGATGAGTCACCAAGTTTGTGACACTGGGTGTATGACACTCTGTGATACCAAGTGTGTGACATTGCACACTGCCTGCTACCACATGTGTGACACTAAGGTGTAGGGAGATTGTGACACCATGAGACTCAAATACATAAACATGAGCAAAGACCAGGTACAGTGGCTTAAGTCAGTAATCCCAGCACTTTGGGAGGCTGAAGCAAGAGAATTGCCTGAGCCCAGGGGTTCGGGACCAGCCCGGGCAACTTGGCGAGACCACGTCTCTACAATAAATTTTAAAAACTAGCCGGGCATGGTGGCGCGTGCCTGTAGTTCCAGCTACTTGGAAGTCTGAGGAGGAAGGATCGCCTGAGCCCAGCAGTTGAGGCTGTGGTGGCCATGAGCTTGCCACTGGGTGACAGAGTGAGACAGCCTGGGTGACAGAGTGAGACTGAAACTAAAAAAAAAAAAAAAAAATGAGCAAATAACACTGTGCAATAACAGGTGTGGTCCTGAGTTTGTGGTTCAAGTGTCTGACACTGAATTGTGAAACTGAGGGTGTCCCAGGCATATGATATAGTGAGGCTGTGTGCAAACAAGAGTGTGACATGGAGTGACATCAAGTGCATGAAAGCAAGTATGTGATGCCGCTTGACCCCAAGCCTGACATGACATGTGAAGTGTGTGCACACAACACTGTGTATCAGACTGTTGTGGGAAGACATCTATGGGTTCAGACGGAGATGTCATGGATGAGGATGGTTTTGAAAGATTGCTTGGGCTGCAGAGTGTGAGAGGGACTGAGTTGGGGAGCACAGGGAAGAGGCAGGTGGAGCAATCGGAGATGATGGTGCCTGAGCTAAAGGAATGGCATAAGAGTTTGAGATATGGACAAATTTTGGGGCTATTGGGAAGTAGAAATGACAGAACTTGTTGAAAAATGAAAAGGTAAACAAGAGGGAAAAACTGACAACGACTCCCAGGTTTCTGGCTTGAAAAACCAAGTGATGGATGGTGGAGATGTTTCTGAGATGGCAAGAGATTGAGGGAAGAACAGAGGAAGTGGGACAGGGAGGCAAGGAGGCGGGAACCTGGAGACCTGTTTTGGACATGTTAAGTCAATCTTCCGTGTGAAGATGTGCAGCGGGCAGCAGGCCAGGCCGGGGATATATTTGGGAGTCAGTGGGGGATGTATTTGGGAGAGTCAGGCTGGGAATGTGTCTGGGAGTCAACAGTTAAGCTAGGATGACAGGATTTCCTTCTTTTTTGTGGCTGAATAATATTCCTTTGTATGTCTACTCACATTTTGCTTATCCATTCATCTACCAATGGATATTTGGGTCGCTTCCACATTCTAGCTCTAGTGAATGATGCTGCTATGAACGTGAATGCACAAATATCTCTTCAGACTCCTGCTTCCAATTCTTTTGGGTGCATATCCAGAAGTAGAGTTGCTGGGTCCTATGAGATTCTATTTTTATTTTTTGAGGAACTGCCACGCTGTTTCTATAACATCTGTACCTTTTTACATTCTCACCGATAGTGTGCAAGGGTTTCAGTCTCTACATCCTTGCAAACACTTGTTGTTTTCTGTTTTTTTTTTTTAAATAGTAGCCGTCCTGATGAGTGTGAGATGATATCTCATTGTGGTTTTGATTTGCATTTCCCTAATGATTAGTATTATTGAGTATCTTTTCATGCACTTGTTGGCCATTTGTATATCTTCCTTGGAGAAATGTCTACTCAAGTCCTTTGTCCGTTTCTAAAATTGGGTCATTTGCTTTTTTGTTGTTGAACTGCAAGAGTTTTTTAAAAATATATTCTGGATATGAACTCCTTATCAGATAAAAGATTTGCAATTATTTTCTCCCATTTCATAGGCTGTTTTGCTGAAATATTTTAAAGCAAATCCCAGACATGATGTCATTTCACCAAAGGTGGATTTTTTTTTTAAGGCTAGGAGGTCCTGGTCATGACTGAAATGTGACAGTGCAACACAGAGCCAGTGTGGAACTGTGTGTCTGATGCTTTGGGGGGTGACAAATTGACACAGTGGTTTTGGAAACATGGTGTGTGACACTGAGGATATGGGAGACCCTGAGTGAGGGTGACAGTGAGAGAGCACTGTGCTCTGTAAACTCAGTGATGTGGGGCACTGTGGACACTGAAATGATTGCATGTCACTGAATATATGGCATCCGCCATGTGAAGGTGATAGTGATCATGTTCCCTGGGGTGATGGGTGTGACACAGAGTGGGGTGCTGTGTGGGTGTGAGAGGGACTGAAGGTGTGCTGTGGGTGACAGGGGTGACGCAATCCAAGTCGGATCAGCCTCACCCTCAGCTGCTGACCATCAGAGGGAGGATGGACGTCATAGGGTGGATGAAGAGAAATATCCAATGGGGACAGAAAGGGTGTCTGGGTCCAGGTATGAGCTGGTGTGAGACCTCCTCCCTTCTCTGAATACCCAGGAAGGCTTCCTGGAGGCAGGATGGGAGTACTTCAGCAGGGTGCTTTGATGCCGATTAAGAGCAGAGCCTGTGGTGTTGGGCAGCCCCGTCTAGGTGCTGGCATTTAACAAGTCATTTTATCTCTTCAACCTCAACTTCCTCAAGTGTAAAACGGGGCTGCTGGAAGATTACATGAAACAGTGCCTGAATGCAGGCAGTGCCTCGTGCCTGCTAAATGCTCCGTAGTCTCTCGGGAAGCAGCATATCCAGCTCTGCACCCTGGGCCCCTAGGTGACAGGAACACTAGTGGGAGCACAGTCAGGGTGTGCTAAGTGATGACATCCTCTTCTCTTACCCCCACAGCCCTCCTCTCACTCCTTCCCCCGTCCCCACTCAGTGTTGTCAGTGTCACCCCTCTACTTACTCCTATATTCTCCTCTCCCCGCTCCTGCCATCCTCACCATGTCAGCGTCTAGCCCAGGCTCCTGCAGCCTCATTCAATTAGGCCAGTGCAATTTGCTCAAGAGAAAGCCCCATAATCTGGTTAATCACACCAGTAGGGGATCAGGCCCTGGTGAAGAGGGTGGGACGGATAGGAGGCTCACCCAGCCGCTGAGGGCACTGGTCTCAAATGGCCTTACCCACTCCCGGTGGGATCCTGTCAGGAGTCAACAGAGTCCAAAGCTTGGGACTCCCCAAGTCTAGCTACAAAGGCCTTGAAACAGGAGCCTGGGCTTCCTTGTGTCCCTGGGAAGGTCCTTCTCCCTGTCTCAATCTTCCTTTCTGTCAATGGAAGTAAGATTAAGGGGTCTCAGAGCTCTAGCTAGCCTAGCTGGTCTCTGCATCCCAGCTCTGGGAAGTTCCCTCGTGACTTCCACAGGGCCTTCTGGGCCTTGGGAAGGGAGGGCTCAAGTGGGGTCAAGAGGACAAAGCCCCAGTGGAAGTTGGGGGGTGAGTGTCCTCAGAGCTTCATCTGAAATGTGTCCACCTCAGTTCCATAGTCAGAGACCCTCTAGTCCCAGGTTGCACACCCAGAGGCAGGGCGGGAAGAGAGTTGCCCTTCCTTGTCACCCGCAAGGCCACTGCCTCTTAGCCATGCAGGCTGTACCTCGCACAGGGGCTCCAGCAGAGGTACGGTGCGCTGACACCAAGCCCACTCTCCCTCCCCAGGCCTTGCCCCTCAGGGATGCATCTGCCCAGAGGGTCAGGGTCACTTCTTTGTAACTTGCACAAAGGTGGTCCTGGTCTCCTACTGGGAGTTAGCTTAGGTGAGACTTGGATAGCTCCAGTGTCACTTCTCAGCAGCTCTGGGGGAAGGTGTCATTTAATAGATGGGGAAACAGAGCCTAGGAAGGTTAAAAGACTTGTCCAATGTATATGGTGTGTGGCAGGGTAGAGAGCTACACTCAGATCTGGGGGAGGTGATGGAGGAGACCATAGAGGTGCCTGAGGAGGAGAATCAGACCCTCCAGATACTGACTCTCAGTCACACGTTCATTCACTCATTCGGAGACAAGACCAGCCACTGGCACACTCACAGTCTCTCAACAGCCACTTCCTCACCGCACAGACCAGGCTCACATTGACACTGACAACCCGAGTCATACACGCATGGACACAGGCTGAGATGGCCACCCACACGTGCTGGCAGCCCGAGCACAGACATGAGCACGGGGTACTCACACGTGTCCACTCTCACGCAGTCTCCCCCGGAAGCACAGACCTACATACTTTCATGCAGATGTTCTCCTGGGACCCAGGGAACATATTCTGCTGTGGTCACATGATGGCCCATAGGGACACGCCATTATGGATGACTAACGGGCAGGCCACACACATGCTTAGGGGGGCTCCGAAGCGGGAGCTCCCCACAAAAGGAGAGAAAAGGTCAGCGGAAAAGCCACACAAAAGCTATTTTAATTTTAATTTTCCAGATAAAATGTATTTTGAATTGCGTATAGGGACTGGTGTGAGGGCATCATCATCTTTCCAGGGCCTTGGGGCTCTAAAGGACCTGCAGAGATTCACAGGCGCAACGGTCTCACCCGATATCCCGGCTCACCTGTTTACTCAGCCGTGTGCGCGCGCGCACGTCCTCACACTGGCTCCCGGATCCTCGGGATGTAAGAAGGGAGAGTAGGAGAAGTTCCAGAGACTCCGGATGTTTGTTCTCTGGCTTCCTGGGCCCTCCAAAGGCAAATAACTCTGGATGCCAGCCTGCCTGAGCGGCCTGGGTAAAGAGGTGGGCAGTGTGAGGGGCCTGCCCCTGCCCCTGCAGCCCTTGCTGACCAGGATACTACATCATGATGTGGAGCGGCCAAGGCCCATGACCAGTTCCCATGGGCTTGTAGGCTCACTGTCTCCCCTCTCTGGGGCTTGGTCCTCTCATTTGAAAAGTGGAGGCAGGGAGGAGGAGAGACTGGATGCCCTTTCCCCCAGAGACTGAACTAGAAAGACAGAGAGGCTCAGGACCCTGGGTCCAGAAGAGAAAACCAAGGCTGGGGAGGGGATGTGAAGGGGGCCAAGAGGCTTCAGGTCAGGATGGGGTGTGGGCCCTCTGAGCCTGCCATGTCTCCTGGCCAACTCTCCAGGAAGAGAGCTCTGTGCCTCAGTGCCCACATCTGCTCTGGCCTCCCATGGCCCAGCCCCTTGCTTGCTCTGCAGGGACGAGGAGGAGGGAGGGAGGAGAGCCCCAGGGATGTGTGGAGGACAAGACCAGGTTTGTGAGCTGGGGGTTTCAAGGAGGACAAGACCAGGGCTGAGCCTGGAAGGACAGGAGAAGTAAAGAGAGGACACTCCAGGGCTAGAAATGCAGGAGCAGAGGCCTGGAGGTGGGGAAGGACAAAGGGGGTGGCTGAAATAGGGCTGGAGGGGTGGAAAGAGGCCCAAGTATATGAGGTCTCTGCCCCTTGGCTCTCTGCGAGGGGAGGGACTGTGAGCCCTGCTCCAGGCTCTGCTAAGCACTTTGCAACAGCACCTAACAGCCTGGGAGCTCGAGCCTATGATGAAGGGTCCCAGCAGCTGTGACAGTCTTGTGAAGGGACAGATAGAATCACAGTTACATTTAGCAAAGCACTGCGGGTGAGTGAGAGGCGCTCAGAGAGACCCCTGCCCTGGGGGGCACAGTGGATGGGAGCCCAGAGGCAGGGGCATGCCTGAGATGAACCCTGCCCAGAAGCTTCTTCACCCAGCCCTAGAAAGAAATGCTATTTTTAGGAACAATAAAAGTGCTCACACATTCCTGCAGGGGCGGGGAGAGCAAAGGGGGGCCAGGAGTCAGTGCAGAAGGGGGTGAACCCCAGGCCTCCCCCCAAATCTGGCTTTGTCTTCAGGGGCTTCTCCTCAGAGATTTCCCTGACCAGCCCTGCTTCTCTAGTCCCCCATCCCCAGGGTCCTTATGTCTGTCCCTGTGTCTCTGATATGGTCCTTGTTTCCGTCCCTGTCTCTCTCATACTTCCATCTTCCCCCTCCCCCCGGGATTTGGGGAACAGCTGGGACGGGCCAGGCTCTGACGATAGAGCCAAATACAGTCATAGGACAAAGCAGTGTGAGGCTGTGGGAGAGACACACACCAGGGAAGAACAGACAGCCAGAGAGGCAGACGTGGGGGCTGAGGGGCAGGGAGACAAGGTGCTCAGGCCGTCGGGGAGAGCCCCAGGGCAGGTGTCCCTAAGCAGCCAAGCCACTCTGGGCCCTGCTCTCTGCCGTGTCCTGAAAAGACCAGCATGGCCAGGCCTGCCCACCCACCACTTCCACCAGCCCTGACCACACGGCCCTTCCTCCCGCCTTCTGCAGACCTTATCTAACCCTAGGCCAGGCCAAGGTCATCCAGCATTTACTTCCCATTGTGGGCACAAGGGGGGACAAGAGACCCAGTCCCTGGCTTGGAGGAAGACACCTTGCCCCACCCCACATCTGAGAGGGGCTCAGTCCATACCCTGGCCAAAGCAGGACATTAGAGGGTCCCCAAAGACAAAGAGTGCTTAGAAGAAAGGTGACCTAGTGTGGTTTGAAGGGTTGGGCTGGGCTGGGGCCTGGATCTCCTGACTCATGGTGAGAGACTGGGCAAGTCCTTCTCTGTCTCCTCTGGTCTTAGCCTGCCCTCATCAAGCAGGGGATTGGACTCCATGAGGCCTGGGCCCTGTATACTCTGATCCTGTAGGAATTCTCAAGAGGCCTGGGAGGGGGACAAGTGGCCACCCAGGAAGGCTTCCTGGAGGAAGTGACTTACTCATGAAAGAAAGTGACAGTGACAGTGCTTCTCTTGGGAAGAACCTCTCCCTGGCCGGTGGAGGTGCCAGAGCTCTCAGCACGAGGCAGCTTCATCCCCCGGGCTCCTTCTCTAAGACCGTCATTTACCAGACTTGGAGGCTTTGAGAGGTCTCAGCTGTCTCCCCTCGCAGGGGGCCAAGGGTCCACCCCTCTACTCACTGATGGCCTGCAGCCATCATACTCCAATGGCCCTGGGCACTTACTTGGCCATTTCACAGCTCAGCAGATGCCTCCTGACACCTGTGAAGGGGACCTGGAGAGGAACAGGACACTCTGCTCTCTAAGAGCTCCCCAGGTGATGGGGAGCCAGATGGGAAAGAGTGACCATAGACTGAAGCATGCCATGCTGTGATGGGTGGTGGCGGGGGGGCTATGAGACCCCAGGTGGGAGGGTCAGATTTGCCTGCAGGGAGAGCAGCTACAAACTTTCCTTGTTGGAAAAATCGTTCACCCATTCATTCATTCATTCATCCAGTCATTCCTTTGACCATCACTTCCTGAAGTATATCAACTCTCTTTTCTGACACTGGCCCAGTGGGCCATTCAGCATCTTCCTCTCCTGCTTGGGCTATCACGCCCTCCTCTAGGCTGCTGAATGTGCTTTGTCCAGCTCCCAACCCAGCATGAAGGCCATGCCAGGGGGAAGACTGAGGAGGGTTCACACACATTCAGGGTCTTGGAACACAGAGCTGGAGGCTGGCCACCTTATCAAGCCCCTTTTCTTTGGGCACAGACTCCCTGGCAGGATTCTTGCTTGCACACTCTTGGGGACAGGGAGCTCACCCCTCCTTCCTGCCCAGGCTGTCTCTGTGGCATGACTCTGACTCACGGTGGCTGTCTTCTTTTGACTGCCCGCTGTTCCTAACTCTTCCTTGTGGGCCCAGGCCGGGGATGGGAAGAGCTAGAGTGTCAGGCGACCAAGACGACTGGGATGGCATGGAGAGGGGTGCAGTGATGTGCTTGGGAGGAAGGCTATGGCGTCGAGGGGAATGAGGGCAACAGGGTGGGGAGCCGCTGTTGGTTCTGCCTGTAGCTGAGGCAGGCGACCTGAGAGGGGCCGGAGAAGCCCTGAGCCTGTCTCGCCCCCTTTGGTCTGATACCGGTCACACAGGGCCATCTTCTGCCCCCCACACTTAGCTCTTGCTTCCCACCCACTACCCACTCTGGCTGTCCTTTTACCCCCTCCTTTCCCGACTCCTGGGCTGGAGACCGAGGGAATCCCAGTGAGTCAGACCCTCAGAGGACAGCCTGTCCAGGCAACGCCTGCCTTACTTCCCTAGCTCCTTCCCTCTTCTCAGCCTTCACCCTCCCCAGACCTAGCCCGTGTGGGATGCCAGGGAGCCTGAGACTATTGAGAGGGCATTTAGGAGGAGGTAGGAGCTAGGCAGCAGCTGGGACCGACTTGGAAAGGGTGAGAAGCCCGGGAGGAGTTGCTTCGGGCATGGGAAGGAGGAGCCAGCAACAGTATGGTCAAGCTCAGCAGGGCGGGGCCGCCCACGGGAGGCACCAGGACTAGGCTCAGGTGTATTCTACAGTGCACGTGTCTCCAGTGTGGCTCCGAGGCTGGAGACGCGGCCCTGTTGGAGTAACAACTGAAGCCGGAGTCTGCGAAGGGTTGGGGGGAGGCATGTGTGGGGTGGGGGGAGTAGGGGAAAGAGGAAAGGGGGGAAGTTGAGGCGGGAGGAGAGGAAGAGAAAGTCAGGGAAGAGGAAGGCCCCCAGTAGGCCGGTCCTAATTTAGGGCTGGGATCCCGAGCTGCAAGTGGCCCCTTCCAGATGCAGATACCTTTGTTCCGGGCCACCCCGCCGCCCACCTCACTCTTCTTCCTCCTCACCACCTCTCCTCTCCTTTGGGGCCTGCCCGGAGGAGTCCCCTCATATGGTAGAAGCAGTTAAGACTTGACATCAAAGGATGGCTGTTCTCACCTGAGCAAGGCCCCTCCCCGCTGGTCCTCCTCACCTATTGAGTGAGATGATCAAAGCAGGCACCTCCCAGGCTTGTAGGAGGGTCAGAGATTGTGACCCTCCTAGAGTCAGTGGGCCTCAGGTGTGGGCCTCAGGCCAGCAGCATCAGCATCATCTAGGAATGTTTGGAAATGCAAGTTCTTGGATCTCATCATAGACATACTGTATCAGAAACACTAGGGCTGAGGCCCAGAGACCTGTACTTCAAAATGCAGTGACCCTGGCGCACAACTAAAGTTTGAGAACCACAGGTGCATACCTCTAGCCGCAGGAGGTGCATAAGACAGGTTCCTTCCCTTCCCCAAAGCCAGATGCCCCACTCAGGCAGGGCACTGACACTGAGGCTGTTCTGTGGCTTGGGTCTCTGTCCTGCCTCTTCCTTCAGACTTAGGTCTCCAAGTGTCCCCAAGTCTCTTTCCTCTACGCTCCTGTCCCTGGCCCAGCTCAGCCTTACTTAGAGGAAGTCTGGGACTGCCAGCTCTTAGCACTCACAGGCAGCTCCTCTCTGAGTATTCAAGGCGGCTCCTCAGGCAGGTGGCAGGCGTGGGCGGGTGGAGGGGGAGGAGGAGGAGCCGCCTTGTCCTGCTTCCTTGTCTCTGACTCTGCAGGCTAGGCATGCTGCGAGGGCTGAGAGGAGTCACAGAGTAAGCTTGGGGTGCTGGGCTCAGGCTGAGGGCCAAGGAGTAGCCAAGGGGGCTTCTGGCCTGAGTCCACAGGAGACCTCTTTGGGGGGAGTTCTGCCAGTCACCCTGAGTGACTGTGCTTACAAGTGCCAGATTCACATGGACCCAGAGCTGGATACATTCTCCTTTGCCCTTGAAGGGCCCCGCTCTCTGGGAAGATAAGAGACTGTATATATTGCCTGCCGGAACAGGAGGCAGGAAGCAAAAGAGTGTAGATGGCATCTGCCCTGGCACCCCCGGTTTTCCCACCACAACCGCTTTCCCATTCCCCATTCTGTGCATCTTGAGTCAGGTGCTTTCTCCTCAAGTTCTCAAGGTGACTATTTGGAGGTCTGGGGGAGGAGTGGGCAGGAGAGACAGGAGCAGGTGGGGGCAGGAAGTATGCAGGAGAGAGATGGGGAGTGGGAGGAGGAGCCATCCGCGAGGAAGAGAGGATGTGGAGGTGGGAAAAGACGTCAAGACTCCTAGCGAGGAGACAGGAGTGCAACCTGGGACAGGGGTGGACGTTGGCCGAGGGAGGTAGGGAGGGAGGCAGAGAGGCTCACAGGAGGTGGCATTTGTGCAAGCCCCTCTTCCAACCCAGAGGGAAGGAAGAGGGGCAGAGAGGGGGAGGAGCTCCGAGGTCCTGGTGGATCTTGAAAGGTCCCCTCCCTTTAGAGGAGACACAAGGACCAGAGAGAAAGGAGGCCACAGAGGGGACCCAGCACAGGCCTCACAGAGAACCTAGCGCAGGCCTCACGGTGGACCTAGCACAGGCAGAGCTGGATGAATCGGTATGGGTGACCTGTCTCTGTAACACAGCCTGAGTCTTGGCAGGTGCTTGACTCTTGAGCTGATGCTATTACCTCCTTGTAGGCCAGTGGGGGCACTGTGAGCTTTCATTCCAGAGAAAGAAGTGTGGGGTCAGTGCCAGACAGTGGGGAGAGCAACAGGAGGACGTGTGGAGGTGGGCGAAGACATAGAGGAGATAGTGGACATAGTGGAGAGGAGATAGGAGGGAAGCTAGTGGCAGTGATCGGACCCTTGGAAGGGCATCATCAGTCCCTGTGCTGGTGGCGCTGGAGGGGATAAGGCCAAAGTCTCTGATTTCACATAATCTTAGATTTTAAGGAGTTAGAAGTAATTTCGTGCAGACCTTTTCCTCTCTCCAGACGAGTGTAGAGATACTGTTCTAGCCCAGAAATGCTGAGCCCCAACCCTGGCCTCTGAGGAGGCCTGACTCAGAACTGGCTCCCCTTCCTCGGTACCTGGGATGAACGAAAGACTAGTGTGTGGAAGTGGCGCTGTCTGTGGTGCTGACTGGTCCTACCTTGGACCACAAAACTGCAGGTAGGGAGCCAGAGAGAGCAGGAAGATCCTATGTGTCTCCATATTCCCTACCATCTGCCCATCCATCCATCCACCATCCACCCAACCACCTATCCACCCATCCACCCATCCACCCATCCTCCCATCCATCTACCCATCCATCCACCCATCATCCATCATCCATCATCCACCTACCCACCCATTGACCCATCCATTCACCCACCTACCTATCTATCCACCATCCACCCTCCATCTACTCACCCACTCACCTATCCATCCACCTACCTACATATGTACCCACCATCCACCCCCTATCCATCCATCTACCCACCCAACCCACCCACCCATCCATTCATCCACTCACTTACCCATACATCCATCTATCCTCATTGAATTAAACCACAAAACCATATAACTATATGCTGCAGAGCTAGAAATACCTACTTTTACTAACAAGGAAACAGGCTCAGATGAGGAGAGGGTCCTGCTTAGGATCACAGAACTTCTATAGTCTATCTGGGACAGGACTGGAAGTCACTGCTCTTTACTGCACACCACAAATTCTCCCCTGGGGTTGGGGAAATTGTCTGGTTGTTATGCTGATATTTATATGATATTTGTTTGAAAAAACTGTGAAAGCAGGAAATGTGACCTCCTTTACCCCATCCTGAACCTGGTCTGTGTATGTTTGCACATGCATGTGCACTGGATCTATGGTTGCATTTTTATCTATATGTGTTTGTGTGAGGGTGTATGTATGAATGGGCAGAGGTGTGTGTGTGGCAATGTGTATTTGTGTGGCACGTATAGGTGGGCATGTGAACAGGTATGGCTGTGTCTATATTTTTCCTTTTCACTTGCTTTTATGATCCGATCCCTGACTTGAGCCTGGCTCCCCATTTGTGCCTCCAATTCAGACATCTCCCCACTTCCTCTTCTCAGCTGTTCCCCACTGAGTCTCTCCTTCCTTTGCTGAAGCAGCCACTCTACCCTCAGAATCCACACACCAAGGGCTTTGGAATTGTAGTTGTTTCCTTCCCTGAGTTGGTACAATGGAGGTGAGGTTGCCTTGAGATCTGGGGAAGATTCACAGAGGAGGTGGCATTTGTACAAGCCTTGAAGGCCCCCTTGAGTGTCTGAAGTGGCCCTTCCCAGCTGCAGTTCCCACACCCAACACCCCCTACTCCTAGGGCAGGCTGAGCAGGCCAGGAAGTAGAGAGACAGAGGATGCCAGCCCAGAGCCTTGGGTCTTATCGGCCTGTCTACATCCAGCCCACTCTGGCATGGATGTGAAGCCCCTTCCCTACTCCTGCTCCAACTCCCTCCACTGCCATTATCCTGCCCTTGGCCTGAAAAGTCTCAGAAGACTGATCAATCTGAACAAAGGCCAGGCAGGCACCCACCAATTCCAGAAAAGGACAGTCCAGGGCATCCCCCAATCAAAGCAAAGGGCAGGCTGAAGAGTCCACCAATCAGAGCAAAGGACAACCTGTTCTTTCTAAGCCCCCTAGGGTGGGAGCTGGGGGTCGGGTGCTGAGTAGGAGCCAGACAGGGGCTAGAAATCCAGAGGTTTGGGTCCTGGATGGCTCTGTCATAACTGGCTGGCTGACCACAGGTGGGTCTTTGCTTCTCTCTGAACCTCAGTTTCCTCATCTGCCAAATGGGGACACTTAGCTGTCTGAAGCCTGTGATTTGAGGAATTTCTCCGCTGCATCAGGCTCACTGTATCACCTGGGCCCTTCCTCCTTAACTCCACTGCACACACTTCAGACTCCACTGAGGACAGGGTGAGGGGTCAGCTGGTCGACCCCCCGCCTCCAGGAAGGAATAGACCAGTACCAGCACCACCTTGTGCGCCCTGTCCTTGGGGCCCCAGTCTGGGAAGCCTGGGTATGGCAGACTTTATTTGGGGATGATTTGGAGCACCAGCTCTTTCTTCCCTTTTCAGTCTTCAGACTTGACCTTGGAAGGCCACAGTAGCCTACATGTATACTGTGTGTGCTGCAGTCCCTTGAGCCCTTGCCCTGTGAATCCATAGGAGGTAGCTGTGCTGGTGTGTGTGTGTGTGTGTGTGTGTGTGTGTGTGTGTGTGTGTATGCCTGGAGGGTGTCTGTGAGGATGTGGGGGTCTATGGCTGTGTGGTGCTGAGGACACGTGACTGTGCTGAGGAGTGCTGGGGGGTGGTCAGAGAATACGCCTTCCAATTTGGGGATTGTGTTGTCTGGAACGGTAGCTTCCAACGACCAAGGGCAGGCATCTCCCCACGGCCAAGATGTGTCTTCATCCTTGAACAGTGGGAGGGGTCACAGGGAGGCTGGGAGTTGGGAAAGCAATGCCAATGGGCATTTGGGGAGAGAGTCCACTGCTGCCCCCCTCCTCCTAGGAACACAGAATTGGGTGGGAGTAGAGGAGGGAACTGCAGCCAAGAAGACCCAAGAGTGAAATTTGGAGCTGACGCCCAGATCTCAGGCTTCGTTTAGATCCCAGTGGAGAACTCCATTCTGCAGCCTTTCTGACAAATGGACATCCAGCCAATTCTTGCACATGCTTGGGGATGGGGAGCTCACTTCCTCCCTTTCTCCTTTGTGGCATGGCTCTGCTTAGAAGAAGGTCCTTTGTCCACCTGGCCCAAGGCCAGTCTCCTGCGAAATCCTATGGGCTCCCAGGCTGTCCATGGAGCAACAGAATTCAGTCCTCCCACCTGAGAGGGTCAGAGATTTGAATTAGACTGATATGCTCTGCTTTTGATGAGCCATCCCTAGGCTATCCTGTCTTACGCACATGCAGGACTTGGTTTCCAGTTCCCTCTGTACATGAGTCACCTCCTCTGAATGAGTCTTGTCCTGAGACGCAATGAACTGGGCATGATCTAAGCCAACTATAGAAGTGAAGGAACTGTCATCTTCTCTATTTGGGTTGACATATTTCTATTATTGTGGCCTGCGGTTTCAGCATTTCTATTCCTTACCAGCCATTCTTGCACTGTGGGCTCATGCTGAGCTTGTGGTCTGCTAAGACCCTCGACTTCATATCATTTTCAAATGAATGAGGGCTGAGCCATGTCTTCTTCATCTTGTAGTTAATCACTTTGCTTTCTGAACACAGACCCAGAAATCCACAGGGAAGACATCCGAAAGGACTTAAGGACTTCCAAGGGCTGTGGGGAGGGCACGGCTGGTGGATGGCGTGAGTCACGATCCTGCCTTGGCCCTGAATCCCCTGTTCCGTTACCTTTCTCTTTGATCCCTGTGGCTCTGGCCAAGTTAATAGAGCGAGAAGCAGGGACTTTTGTTGTCTCCGTTCCGGCTCTGCAAGGACGAGGCCTGTTCCAGGGATGGGAAACTGTAAGCAGTCAAGGCTGGCTTCTCCTTCCCCTCCTGGGGCTGCAGGGGCAGCCCAACTGCTCTCCTACCTTATGGGCCATGCACCCCTTGGACCCTGGCTGCTCTCAACACAGTCCTTCACTTGGCTGGAAACTGAGCCTGGGTGAGCCTGGGTGAGGCCACCTTCCTTCTGGGGAAAGTGAGCGGGACCCAGCTTCGGACAACATTCACTGAGTATCTGCTCTGTGCTGGGCGCTCGGGGGGCACTTCCAGTGTGCCATCTCATTTTTATTTTCATTTTTTAGGGCTCAATTTCCTTTTGTCTTCATGTTAGCTTTAAGGGGCGATAGCCACAGTTGCCCCCAATTTACAGATAGGAGGTTGAGGCTCAGTGACTCAGCCAAGACACACATTGTTCGTCTTAGTGGAGGTAGGGTTCAAATTTGGTTTTTTCGTTTGCTTGTTTTGTTTTGATGTGGAGGCTTGTGTTTTCCCTACTATGCCAAAGTTGTTGTAGACTGAAGGACAAGTGACCTGGGGTACAGTCCAGGCTTGACCCCTTGACTCACTGTGAGACCTTACTAAGTCCCTGGTCTGTATCTGAGCCTCGGTTTCCTCATCTGTAAGATGTGGGGACTTGGATGTTATATGGACTTAAGACGTAGATTGTTTGATTTTGTTTGATTGTTTGATTTTGAGATTCTAAGATCTTGGGATGCAAGTGTCTGAGAGACTCAGGCCTGATCTAAACTGGTGACGTGGGCGGTGGGGGGGTTGTGCTCACAGCACTCTGAGTGGCCGGGGCTGCCCTGGCCCGTCTGGCAAAGCCCCCTCACTGCCCTCTCCTTTCTTGCAGGATGCCTTGCTGAGCCTGGGCTCTGTCATCGACATTGCAGGCCTGCAACAGGCTGTCAAGGAGGCCCTGTCAGCTGTGCTCCCCAAAGTGGTAGGTGAACGCCTTTGCCCCACACTTTCCACCCCACCCCCAACCTTTGATCAACTTCGAGCTGTACCTCACCCAGGGTCAAAGAGTAAGGAAGAGGCAGGATCCCTGCCCAGAGGACTCTCACTGAGGGCATGAAAAGTCTGGTGAGTGTTCTGAGAGGGCTTCCTGGAGGAGAAGACCTGAAGCTAAGCTCCAAAGAATAAACTTGCATAGGAATCCTGCAATATCTGAGCCAGAAATGACCTTAAAGCTTAATTAGAAAAAATGTGACTCAAATAATGGAAAGGGTTCACCTAGGATAACAGTTAGGACATGGTGGAGTCAGATGGGTTTTGGAATATGTGCAGCAGAAGAGGTTGAGGGCAGACCTGTGAAAGGACTTCCTGGAAGCCAGGTCTGGAAGGTGCTAGAATAGGGCTCATCCTTGATGAATTGGGTTGAAGTGCCTTGCCTGGAGGCAGGAGGCTGAAAAAATGGCCTCTAGAGAAAGAGGCCTTTCAGCTTCTCTCTGTCCCATCTCAACACCATGGACGGGTTACAGGTTTGGGGTAGATAGAGGGTGGTGATCATCGTTGCCTGAGCCCAGAGTGTCTTGTTGGGGGAATTGTGCCCCTCTTCAGCTGCCCCAAGCCACTTTACAACCTGGCTTTAATGGCCACTGTCATCCTTAGGCAGGAGAGTGGGTAAACCAACCCTCAAGGCCCAAAGCAGCAGGGGTCAGCTGTGTCAGACAGAGGGAAGCTGGGGCTTTTGGAGCCTGGGAAAGGGGATTGGGTATATTCTCAGGGGCATGGAAGACTTCCTAGAGGAGGAGATGCCCAGACTGAGTCCTGATGGCCTTTGATGTCCTCTTCCCTACTCCAGCCAAGGGCAGCCTCTGCTCCAGGAAATACGACCAACTCAGAATGTGACCTTCCCACCCCACCAGAGCTCATTGACCCTGAATCTGCTTGATGGATGAGCCACCAGAGGCCCAGAGAAGGAGGGCATTTCCCCCAAGGTCACACAGCATGACAGGGACAAATGGGACTTGGCACCAAAGCCCGCCTCTTCCCTCGCCTCAGCTCTGCCTTCCCAAAACCTCCTAGAAGTTCAGAGCCCAGGAGGAGGGCTAATGAGTGAGCTTTATTGAGTGTGAAATTGGTAGGAAGTGGGTGGTGTGTTGGCGCCCCAAAATAAATCCTCCTGGAGAGGGATGAGGCAACATCTGGCCTGGGGTGGAGGCACATCTGGAAAGGGAGGGTAGGGGAAGCTGGCAAGTCAGTTTCCACAGGGCGGCCCTGAGTGCCTCTGTGGCCACAGAGGCTGCCCTGGGGGCAGGAAGGAGGATGGGACGGGCTCTGCATTCACAGGCAGGGCACCCTAGTGGCTGTGCCAGTGTAGATGCACTGCATTGAATTATTGTCTCCCCAGAGCTGGGGGTTGGGGTGCCAGCTGTGGTCAAGTTTCCTGGGACAGTGGGAGCTGTCCCCGGGCCACCCAAGAGACCTGTATGAGCCAGGGAAGCCCCGACTCTCGGGAGCCCTGGCTTGAGTGCGTGGAGGGGCTCAGCACGCCGAGAGGCAAGGGAGCTGAGGTCTGGAAGGGGTGCAGAGCTGGGGAGGGGTCCCCCACCCCCAGGGAGGAGAGCTGCTGGCACCTGGCTTCCTCATCAGCACCCATTGTGGCAGGCAGCCCCGAATGCAGATGGTGCTGATGTGTCTGAAACGGCTCCCTCCTTCTCTCCAATAAACTCAGCTAATTTTAACCCAGAGGGCTGAGAGTGAGGGGGCGGGAGATGCACGGACATCCAGAAATGAAGGGAGGATCTGTCCCCCTCTGCTCCACGGATCACCCACCTCTATCTCTGCCTGGGCAGGGCTTTGGGTGTGACCCTGGGTGGTCTCTTAGCCTCTTTGGGCCAGGTACCTCGGGGCCTTCCCAGGCTGCTTGAAGAATGGGATGACAAGGAGGCTGAATGTGGCTGAGGAGTGGGCAGCCTCTTTCCCCCAGAATTCTTTATCTCTCAATTCCTCGCCTATGTACTCCAACGGGAGCTCCAACCCAGACAAGAGGGTGTATGCCCTTCTCACCTCCTTCAGGCCCTAACAAATAGTGGGCGGGGCATCTCAGGGTTGGGGGGGTGGATTGGGTGGGGATGGGGGCTGGCTGGGGACAGCCAAGGGCAACAGGAGTGGCTGACAGGATTGTGGACTCTCAGAGTCAGGGCAGGCTACTGCTTCTGCTGAGAAGGATTCCACACTTCCTGAGGGTGGGCCTTCAACTCTAGCTCCACTGTCACCTCCTCCTGAAGCCCTCCAGGATACCCTCAGCAGGGAGGAGAGCTCTCCTGCACTCTCCCACAGATAAAACAGTAGAGCAAGGCTGTGCTGAAGGGGGGTTGGTTAGGGATTCCCAAGGGTCCCAAGTTCTGCTGGTGGAGAATGTGGATTTTTTGCCTGCAGGTCAGTGAGGGCAACTACTTCTGTCAAGATGTGGCCTGGGTGAACTGAAGCCCTAGACTGCTCTGGGCTCCTGAGGAGGGAGGATTAAAGAGCCAAAGACTTGACAAGCCTCGAGCAAGAGCTTTGATCTCACTCTGGGGAGTGATGGGTCCAAAATACAAATAAATCTGCTCATATCTGTCTCTCCAGCTAACGCGAGCAGCCCCTCCTCCCACTTATTTGCAAGGTCCTTCCTGCTCTGCCCTGCTTGCCTGGAGCTCATCCCCCTATAAATGTTTCATGCTCTTCACACCTCCAGACCTACCTGCACACCTGCTACTAGCCCCGGGAGCTCATTCTGTACCCGCCCACTCTCTGAATGTGTCTAAGTCCCTCTCAGCGTAAAGGGCACTTCCTCCAGGAAGCCTCCCTGGCCCCCACTGAGGATGGCTGCGGTGCTCTGCTCTGTGCCTCCACTGCTGGGGTCACGGGTGTGTGGTTTCTTGTAGAGTGGTGGGAGGGAAGCTTTTTGGGGCATTCGGAGCCGCTTCCCCTGTGCAGTTATCTTTTTCAGGCTTGAGGATGGAGCCAGGCAGGGATGATTTGTCTGCACCTTCAGCCCTTCCGATTCTTTCCCAGTACCTTGGACTTGGGGCAATAGGTGAAGAAAGTCGCAGGTTCACGGATCAGCGCCTGCCCAGAATCTCAAGGTGTTCCTTTCATAAGGGCGTTTTGCCACCCCGGCTGCATGTTACAATCATCTGGGGAGCAAAAGCAAACCAACCGCCAACCAACCAAACACAAATGCCAGCGCTCCGCTCCCTGTGGATGGGCAGCTGGGAGGGCCTCTCTGTGGGGTCTCATGAGTGCCTTCCATCCTAGGAGACTGTCTACACCTACTTGCTGGACAGGGAGTCCCGGCTGGTGTGTGAGGACCCCCCACATGAGCTGCCCCAGGAGGGGAAAATCCGGTGAGTCATCCTCTCTCCTCCCCACTACCCTCTTGCATGACCAAGATTTCTCAGGGTTGAGGAACCTTCCAAGGTCAGCAGGTCTGATCCTCCCTATCTAGCCTTGACCCCAGACAGTGCTCTAAGTGGAGTTCCTTGTCCAGGTCACTGACCCCAGCATGGATGGGCAGAAGCAATGTCTTCTCTCTGTTGGGGAAATGGAAGGGCACAGGGAATGTGCCAGCTGTGGGGTTTTCTCCTCGTGGAGTTCTCCTAAATGCTGCCGCCTCTTAGAGCAGCCTCAGGAGGCTGGAACTAGTGTGTCAATCACTTAGAATCCCAGCATGCTGTGGGAACTACCTGTGTAGCTGGGCTTGCAATCCTAGACTGCTGGGCCTGCAGGAACGTGTGGTGCCAAGCCTCTGTCTCTGAGAACAGGGAGATCCTGCTGAGGGTTCTGGAGCTCCACTGTCTGGGTTCAAATCCCAGTTCCCTGTTTACTAGCTGTGTAACCTTGGGCAAATGACACAACCTACCCACTCCTTGGTTTTCTTGTTTGTGAAATGGTGATAATAATAGTACTTACCTTGTAGATTTGTTGGGAGGATCAACTGCTTTGAACACATGGAAAGCATTTCAGACAGGCTGATCCCCGATGGGGTCTACCTGCTGGCAATGACCATGGTGAAAGAATGTTGGGGTCAAGGACTTTAGGATAGTGGGATCAGTGCACTGTGGTCCCCTGATACCTGAACCCACTGAATTCAGCTTTCTCGTTTCCAGTTGGGTGAATGTCATAAGACATGCCCAAGGCCACATGCCAGGTGTAAGGCAGAGCCTGGGACATGGGTCTCCTGGCTCCTGGACATTCAGGGGACAGTGAAGGGAAGTCGAATTTGTCAGATGAAAAGGTGTTGAGGGCTGGTGGGGAGGAGGCAGGCTCCAGGGGGCGTGGCCATTACCTGCTGAGTACTGAATGCAGGGTTGTGGGGCCCAGGGAGCACTGGGAGGGGAACTGAGGGCAGAGAAGGTGCTGGTGGAGGTGTTCCCAGAAGGCAGCGCCCCACCCCTGTGACAAGGGCTTTTCCAGCAGGCTGAGTGGTTCAGGGATGTGGTCCTTTTGGGCAGTGGCTGAGCCTGGTAAGTCACTCCTCTTTTACAGGCCACAGAATTCCTTTTTGGAGATGTTGGACTTGTGGTCCCAAGGCTCCTGCTGGCACTTGGAACCCTGGGTTCTAGGTTTTTGGCCTCTCTCAGCCCTTCCCCCTGGAAGTGGTTGATGCCTCTCCAATAGCCCTGGGCCTTCCCACCTTCTGATCCTTCATGAGTTCCTTTCAGCTTCTCCTAGCAGTGTCTCTCCTCAAGAACCTTGTGAGCAAAGCCACTGACCACTCCTCTCTGGCTTATCATATAAGATGATGGGACACAGCTGGAAGGTCTTTGGAATCCTGAGGGGAAAAAAAAGTAGTAATGTCCCCTTTTCTCCTCTGAGCCAGCATTCCCCACCCCAATTCTAAAACTTTGCTTAATAAGAGCTTAGCTCCTCCAGGAAGGCTCCTTGAAGCAGCCTGGAGGCCTTCCTGGGAGGGAGCCAGGTTATCAGGTCCAGGAAGCAGAGGGAGCATCCCACATGGCTTGCATTGCCCCTTCTGACCCGTAAGTGTTCCCTCCACTCCCTGCTGCATGGCAGAGTGGGAGGGTGTCTGTGGGTCAGGCATCTTTGAGGGACCTAGGTTCTCCACATCAGCAGCCCTTTCAGCTTCCTCCCCCAGCCACTGCAGACACAGCAAGGCCTTTGGAAAAGGTACCCCCCAAAAGCAATTAAAAGTGAATACTCAAATGCAATTAGCCCAGAGCTCAGTGGAGATGGAGCCTGCTGGGAGACAGGGGTCAGAGATTCCAGAAGGCTGAGTAGGGCTAGGGGATGAGGGGGGCAAGGCAGGTGAGGGGGACAGGGACCTCCCAGGAGACCCAGAGATCGATGTCCATCAAGCCATCAAGGCCTGAGGGTGAAGGTTTAGTCCAAGCACTCCCTCTGGTGTCTGCACTCTGCCTGCCCATCCTGGTGTCCGGTGTCCAGCAGGGCGCCTGTCTTCACAGTTAGGCCTGAAAGGCCCCAGGGCTGCTGGGCCCTACTCCTAGGAGCTCCAGGCAGGGTGGGGGCTGGAGACCTAGGCATGTGGAACAGAGAAGAGCACTGGGATGGGTGTCAGACAGGCCCGGATTCTAACCTGGCCCTGTTCCTGCCTCACTGTGCCCTTCCTCAAGGGGAGGGCCTATTAGCTAAATGAGCTAATAAGTGCCAAGTGCCTAGCACACAGTAGGAGCTCAGCAATTGCTAGGTGCATTCCCAAGTTCCAATGAATGCTTAACTTTGGGTGACCTCAAGATAATTACTTCCCTTCTGGCCTCAATCTCTTTTTCAGTGCAATGGGCAGGGTTGGGTATGGGGTTCTTCCAGTGGTGATCTCTGTGGCTCTAGACCCATCAGGAGGTGGAGGTACCTGTCTGCAGGCCAATGTGGAGCCTGAGGAGGCAGTGGGGGTGGGGGCGGGGAGTACTCCTCCAGGAAACCCCGGACGCTGGCAGGGCTGGCAAACGTGGACGCTGGACCATAAAGATAGATAAGACGCCAGGGGAAGAGGCAGAGAATGGGCTCAGGGTGATGCCGGGGAGAAGAAGGGTGGAGATGGATCAAGGCAGGAGCAAGGAGGCCCCCACCAGCTCCCCAGACCCACTTACCCTGCCCCCAATCCCTGTACAGGCTCTTGGGTGCCCAGTTTCACGCTCCAGTGTGTTCTGGCTTTCCTGCTCCTAGTGCTTGCTCAAGCCGCTTGCTCCACCTCCGTCTCGGCCGATCCCATTGACTGATCTTCCATGGTCTGTCCAGTAGCCCTCTCCGGGGAAGCCTGCCCCACAATTCCCTGGCACTGAGGAGGTTTCTAGTTTCAGAACCAGGATCTGGGCCATAGTGGCCTCCCCCAAGGGTGGATCTGTCCACAAGAAGAACCCTGGGCAGAAAGGGGAGACCTGAGACCCGGGGCAGCGTGGCTGCATCCATGATCCCAGGCACTCTTTGGGCCCGCCTGCCCTTGTGTGAGATGACAAGGTTGGGCCTTCGGATG
>CAUYQG010146055.1:0-14900 GCA_963574415.1 Tarsius wallacei
GGCTGAGCCACCGAGCCCGGCTCTTATTTTGTTTTTAATTGGCACATAGTGCTTGTACATATTTATGGGGTACAGTCTGATGTTTTGATACATTGTGTAATGATGAAATCAGGTAATTAGCTTATCTGTGACCTCAAACTCTTGTCATTTCTTTGTGGTGAGAACATTTAAAATCTTCTAACTATTTTGAAGTACAAAATACACTATTAACTGTAGTCACCCCACTCATTCTTCCCAACTATAATGCTGAACACACTGACCGACCTCTCTCCATCCTTCCCACCCCTTGCCTTCCCCAGCCTCTGGCAATCACTGTTGTACTTTCTACTTCCATGAGATCAACTTTTTTAGATTTCACAGACGCATGAAATCATGAAGTGTTTGTCCTTCTGTGCTTGGCTTCCTTTGCTTAGCACGATGTCCCCTAGGTTTATGCATGTTGTTACAAATGACAGATTTCATTCTTTTTGATGGCTACATAGCATTCCATTATACATACATACTGCTTTTTTTTTTTCTGAGTTGGAATCTCAGTCAGTCGCCCAGGCTGTAGTGCAGTGGCACGCTCATGGCCACCGCAGCCTCGACCTGCTGGGCTGTGGCGATCCTTCCACCTCAGGCTTTCAAGTAGCTGGGACTACAGATGCACACCACCACACCTGGCTAATTTTTTTATTTATTTAAGAAATGAGGTCTCACCAAGTTGCCCAGGCTGGTCTCGAACCTGTGGGCTCAGGCAATCCTCTCACCTCGGCCTCCCAAAGTGCTGGGATTATAGGCATGAGCCACCGTGCCCAGCCATGTTGCATTTTTAATCCATCTACCTGTTGGTGGATATTTAGTTTGATTTCGTATCTTGGCTATTATAAATAGGACTTCAATAAACATGAGGATGCAGATATCTCTTTGACATACTGATTTCATTTCCTTTGGGTATATGAGGTTTTTTAGATGTAGTATCTCATGTAAAATGTATGCTCCTATGGGAGCATTTTGGGAAATAAACAAGTGTGTGGGAAGAATCAATACTGGGAAAGTAGAAAAGGCATGCATGTATGTGTGTGTGTTTGTGTGTCTGTGTACAAAGGTGTGCATATGCAAATATTTGAATGTATGTATATATATACACACTCATAGAGATAATTGAGGTGATACCTGTGATGATTAAGAGAATGAGGTATCACTGCATTTCACTGTATTACCTGGGATCTAATTCTGTTTCTAGCATTCGGGCAACTCCAATAGTGTGTTCTTCTGGACATTCCTAGACTACTTAGTGTTTCAGTTTTCGTGTCCCTAAATAAGGACGATAACTGTATTTCCCTCATAGGTTTGTTGAGCATGAAATCGGTTAATGTACATATATCATTTAGAACAGTAAATGATACATAATATTCTTTTAATATAGTTTTCAAATATGCATATTTAACAAATTGCGATGCATAAGATATGAGGAATAGCTATAGATTGTCCAGACATATTAATGTCAGTAATAATAACAGTGCTCATAATGACAGCTGCCACTGGGTGAGCCCTTACCTTCCAGACGTATGTTAAGCAGAGCTGGTGTGATTTGTGACTGTGATCCACACCAACCCAATATAGATGTCAGCCCTGTCCAAGTGACTTAGCATTTAGAAAAAGACTTAAATAACATTTTCTGTATTTAAATATTTATATTTCAAAATTATTTTAATTAATATGACTTAATTAAATGAAGAATATTTATTAACATTTTGAAACCACATACGGCTTTCATACTTCTTAGTAATTTTACAATACAAATAATTTTATCGAGATTTCAGAAATCTGTCTCATGCAAAGCTCTCATTCTACATGTATACACAACAATTTGCTCTTAAAAATGTGTTAAAATAAAGGTGTAAATATTTCTAGATGCAAAAATGTAGAGTTTCACATATAAAGCTATGTATAATTTCATGTGTCAGCCTCCAAACACTTTCCCACATTGCCAGTGAACTTCTAAACGCCGTTTCCAAAAAGGACTTTCCCAGCGCAGGAGGAAAGAGTGGAAGTCTGGCTTGTACCTCCCAGAGAAGTCACATCAGAAGCCGTCCCTCCGTCTTGTGTCTTTCCCTCTCCTTCCTTCCAGCTGAGGCATGAGCCACTGCTCGTTTTGCTGAGGGTTCCAGTTGAGAACTTTGAACACATTGGAGAGGAGAGGAGAGCCGCTGGCTCGCCATTGGCAAGGTGCTGGCTTCTTTTCTTCATATCGCCCTTAGGCTGCACCATCCTTGAGATGTGGAGGAATGGAGGAGGGAAGCGTAGGGCCAGAGGCAGTGCCACGCCACATCACAGCCCATCCCTGAGAAGCGAACCCCCAGTCCAACACTCGGTGCGTGATAACTCACTGATTCCATCTACCGGATTTCAAATGGGGAAAATGTGCTGCTTTTGCCATGTGATGCTGACATTTTCACATTTGTCAATCACAGATTCACATCCGTGTGGAAAAGAGTCTTCAAAAGCATGTTATAAATATTAGGACAAGAAAGAAGTAAAAACTTGCCATTTAAATTGTGTTTTTCTTGTGGGTCAATTTATCTAAATTTATTATGGAAAACCTTTATCAAACGCTCATTGTAAAGCAACTGAGTCTTTACTGTAAGTTATAGCTATATTAGAACGTTTCCCTGGTTTAGTATGATTTTGTTTCTAATATGTTCATTTTTCTGATCCTCAGAGGGTAAAGACTAATGAAACTATACAACAGGATTGCTTTTTTTTTTTTTTGAGTTGGAGTCTCACTCTTTCACCCAGACTGGAGTGCAGTGGCCCCTCCTGGCCACCGCAGCCTCGACCTGCTGGGCTCCGGCGATCCTTCCGCCTCAGCCTTCCAAGTAGCTGGAACTACAGGTGCGCGCTACCATACCCGGCTAATTTTTGATTTATTGCAGAGATGAGGTCTCGCCAAGTTTGCTTTTAAAACACATTTTCTTTTACCTAGCAAGAAACGAACCTCCTTGCATCTTCAGATTCTTAGAAGTAATATCTGCTTTACAGTCTAAATACATTTCAGGAAATTTGTCCCCCAAACTTTGACATCACAATACAAACAGCAAAATGACAACAACAGAAGATTTTGAAGGAGAGCATACGAATTTCTGATACTTGTACTACTTTGCCATTGCATACTATGAAGCTTGTCAACGAAAGAGTTGCTTAAATGTATAATTTGATCCTTGATTGGACTGCTGTCACAGTCAGGGTTAAACATCAGCAGAGCAAAAGTTTGCTGAACGAGTCCAAGTCACTAGTGCAGTTAATTTGTTTCTGCAGAGTCCATTTCTCAATATTGATTTTTGACCTAGGCATTCTTTGCCAGGAGCTGAAGTTATTTGCAGTCAAAAGCATTGGCTCTGTTTTGTTTATTTTGCTGGGCAACTCATGTCTATGTACAACCACTTCCTGGAAGAAAAGTTGGAAAACCATGTCAAATGGGAAGGAGCTCGAGAGCCAAGTACGTGAATAGCTACTTCCTATCTGGCGGGATTACCTCTGCCTTAATATGCATATGCAATGAGCTTGGTGTCCCATTTTTGCTCTTCGTTGCATGGGAGAAACTTACTATCTGTATTGACACTTTGCATGTGTCTTCAACTCGAGAAGCAAATGTTTTCTTATGCTGTTCGTCCTGCTATGCTCTTATCAGAATACTGAATGTGAGGGTCAACTAAAAAGTGGCATGTAAAAACTCAAGGTGGTATTTTCCACGTCTATATGAGAATCTACAATGGATCTGCCCACACACATGCCTCGCTGAGTGGTCAATGTGACTACGATTTAGGACAAAAAGTTGGTATGCAGTTGTTGGCGTATAGGTTTGTCTTCCCTAATATCTCAATAGCTCTTTAAGGAAAAGTACTCCATACTATTTACTTCTGTTGTTCCCATTAAGTATGTTTCCCATTAATATTTTTCACTGAATTAACAGGAAATTGAGAATATTTGACAAAAGGCTGGACAAAAGAATGTTTTTTTGTTTTAAAAAAGTTTGAAATTCCTTATCAATATCAATTCTCTTTTGAAAAAAAATTGCTCCTCAGAAGATTTGCCAATTTGCCAATTTTTTCATTGAAATGTTTGAGTTCCACGTATATTCTGGGCATGAAATCCCTGTTAGATGAATAGTTTGAAAATATTTTCTCCCTTTCTGTGGGCTGTCTTTTCACTCTGTTGGATGTTTACTTGGCTGTGTAGGAGCTTTTAAAATTTGAGATCATCCCATTTGTTTATTTTTGCCTTGGTTGCTTGTGCTTTTGAGGACTCATTCATAAAATATTTTCCCAGACCAGCTTTCTCCTCATGTTTTCTTCTAGTAGTTTTATGGTTTTGGGTCTTACATTTAGATCTTCAATGCATTTTGAGTTGATTTTCATATAAAGCAAGAGATAGGGGTGTAGTTTTATCCTTCTGCATATAGATATTCTTTTTTCTTTTACAGAATCATTTATTGAAGAGACTATAATTTCCCCAATGAAGGTTCTTGGCGCCTATGTCAAAAATCAGCTGGCTGTAGATACATAGATTAATGTAGGGTTCACTATTCTGTTCCACTGGTCTGAGTCTGTTTTTATGCCAGTACCAAGCTGTTTTGGTTACTATAGCTCTGTGATATATTTTTAAATCTTTGTTCTTTTTGTTCAGAATTTCTTTGGCTATTCATGGTCTTTTCATACAAATTCTAAGATTGTTTTTTCTATTTTTGTGAAGAATGTCATTGGTATTTTGATAGGGATTGCTTTTAATCTGTAGATTGCTTTGAGTAGTATGGTCATTTTAACAACATTAATTCTTTCAGCTCATGAACATGTCCATATTTTGTATCTTCCACAATTTTTGTCATCAGTGTTTTACAATTTTCTTGTAAAATTCTTTTACTTAAACTGATTTCTAGGATTTTTTGGGGGGAGAGCTATTATAAGTGGGACTGTTTACTTGATTTCTTTTTCAGCTCGGGTGTTTTTTTGTGTAGTGAAATACTATTGATTTTTTTTACTGTTGATTTTGTATCCTGAAGTTTATCAAATTCATTTATCAGTTCCAAGAGTCTTTAGTTTTTCTGTATGTAAGACATGTAGTTTGCACACAGGAGCAATTCGATTTCCTCCTTTCTAATCTGAACGCTTTTCGGTTTTTGCCTAATTACTCTGACTAGGACTCCAGAACTATGTTGAATAAGAAGGCTGAGGGTGGGTATCCCGGTCTTGTTCCAGTTCTCATAAAAAACACTTGGGACTTTTCTCCATTCCTTTTCATGTCAGCTGTGGGTTTGTCATAGATGAGCTTTATTGTGTTCAGGTACTTTCCTTCTCTATCTAATTTTTTTTTCAGAGTTTTTATCATGAAAAGATATTAAATTGCATTAAATGTTTTTCCATTATCATATGTTTTTTGTCCTTCATTATGTTGATATGATATATCATGTTTATTGTTTTGTGTATATTGATTTATCCTTGTATCCCTGGGATAAATCCCACTTGATTGTGGTGTTGGCCAAAAAAAAAAAAAAAAAAAAAAAAATGTGACTTCATCTCACCCCAATTAGAATGACTGTAATCAAAAGACAGTAAATAACAGATGCTGGCAAGAATGTCAAGAAATGGAGATATACATTATTTGTGGAAATGTAAACTAGTACAGCCACTATCAAAGGCAGTATGAAGGTTCATCAGACTACAAACAGAACTACCGTACGATCCACCAATCCCAATACTGGGGATTTATCCTCCCCAAAAAGAAAAGAAATCAGTATTTTGAAGAGATATCTGTACCCTCATGTTTATTGCACTGTTCACAATAGCAAAAATATGCAGCCAACTCAAGCATCTAACAACAGATGAATGAATAAAGAAAATGCTGTAACACATACACATGGAATAATATCTAGCCATAAAAAAGAATGAGGTCCTGTCACTTGTGGAAACATATATGAACCTGGAGGGTATTATGTTAAGTAAAATAAGCCGGGAACACTGCACATTGACACTCAAATGAGAATGCTAAAAAAGTTTATTTTATAGCAGGAAAGAGTAAAGCAGAGAATACTAGAAAGCTGAGAAGGGTAGGAAGAAAGGGGCCAAGGAGAGATTTGTTACAGGATACAAAGTTATGGCTAGACAGGAGGAATAAGTCCTAGAGTTCCAAACATTGTAGGATGACTACACTTAATAATAATACAATATATACATTTTCAAATAGCTAGGAGAGAAGGTATTGAATCTTTCTAACACACACACAAAATTTTTGAGATAATGGATATGCTCATTACCCTAAATACTACCCATTGCAGGCATCAAAACATTGCTGTGTACCATGTATGTAAAATTACTAGGTGTTAATTTAAATATAAATAAATAAGACTGAAAAAAGACATGTTAATTGCAAATAATTTCCTGTGGTTTTATTTTAAATTTATTCATTGAATCATTTAGTTCTTTTCTGTTCAAGATTAGTCAGCATTTTTCTGAAATTTTGAAATGAAGGAAACATTAATAAGGTAGAATTGTCTTTAGTAGCTTATAATTCGGAATTTATAAAAATATTGGCTATCATAAACATAAAAATATCAACGTTGCAACTTTATTTTTTCCAGGAATAAACTTCAAGTGTTTTACAGACGCAAATGGACACAGAGTCTATGAACAATGAACAAAAAATGAAAGACAAATATTTCTTTGTGAACTGCAGAACTACCAAAGCTACAGTGTATATCGTAAACTTACTTTGGGCTTCAAATAAAGAGCTATAATATTATAAGATATTTATTGCTTAAAAGAGAAAAATGTGAAAAAAGCATAGACATCCAGAGAGAAATTTAGTATCCTTAAGGAAGAGGGCTCACTTTAGAAGGCAGTTCTTAATGAAAAATTAAGTCTTTTCTTATAGCACAGGGAAAGATTTTTGTAGGAAGCAGTCTGGAGACTTGATTCATTTGGCTCTGTTTACTCAAAGTTATCTGAAGTATTGGCAATACTTTGTGTTGGTTATCACTACTTGATTACAAAACTGTTTGTATTTTCAACTTCTATATAAATGAGTATTCCTTACAGCAATTCTATATTATTTTCCATCCCCACAGGAATCATTTCTGGAATACCTATGTGTATGTCAGAATCCTCTTCTGTATCAAGAAGAGTTGTAATCTACCTGAAATGCGTTTTTTTGCCATGCATTTAGAGTATGCCAGGGATATAAAAGTAATATTTTTTATGAACTGTTGAGTTACATGTCAATCTGAAAGATGAAAGCTATTTCTGTAATAAAGTTTTTGGTATGGAACATTTTTACTCAAGTTAAAAAAAATTGCAGAGCCACAAGAGAAGTGTAAAAACCATGATATCAATGAATTAATTTATAGTGGAAAATATAACGATTAAGTAGGCTACTCTTGTTCAGAGTCAGTGTTTTATTTCCTTATCAGAAGATCTAATAGGGAATCAAATATCATTCAGAAGGTTATTTGGTAGGAATGAACTTTGAACAAGTGGAGCTGGTTCATTCATCTGAATAGCTGATTATGAAGCTATGATAACATAATGAATTGATCTCTATTATACTAATCTCTGTTCTGCATGAATGAGACCCAGGCTTTTTTGGGACAGGCTTCTCTCACCCAGAGAGCACACTATTGATTTTTTTTCTGATTACAGATGTCATGTAGACTACTCATTTCCTTTAACTCATTCCTTCCTTAGATATAGATTAAGGCAACTTTCCATGATAAAAGTTTTCTTAGTTACAAGAAATAATATTCGGTTGCTTTTCTCTGAGTCAATACCCATCTCTCCTTACCTGGATTTTAGAAGTTCACTGGCACACTCTTGGGTGGTTCTTTCACTGTAAATGAAATACTACCTAGCAATAGTTCAACATCCTAGATTTAAAATTTTTTTCATTATGATTAATTTTTAATTAACACCCAACAATTGTACAGACTTATGGGGCATATAGGGATATTTTGATACATACAGTGTAGAATAATCAGGGTAATTAGCATATTCATAATCTCACAACATTTAGCAATTTGGGCAATTAGGCCCAAAACACATCCCAAGTAATCTTATCTACTCTGTTTCTGTCTTCAAAAAAGATGCTAAATGGGAAGGATAAGAGAAACTTTACTTTTCTTGATTGTATTCTCAGTTACATACATACTCCAATTCAAAATGAAAACTTTAAAGAAGTTATTTGTCATATAGCATGCACAACCGAGATGGGACCCTTTACCCTTTTTGGAAAAGAAAAATTGTACAACATAAAATTCCAAGATTATACAGGTGAATACATTGAGCAATATGGCACAGTTGGTGTGGTCTGAAATTTCAAAAAGTGAAACAGCCATGACATACACAATGATCGCAAATGTGGTAATTTTGATAAGGTAGCATCTTAGATAGTTCTACTGACTTGTGATTGCACATGGCAATTGGAGAACGGAGAAAGAGGAAAGAAGTTGGGGGCTTAACCTTAGAAAAGGTGGGAAATGTGAAGGAATTGTTGAAAAACGATATCTCCCCTCAGAGCAGTTCAATCCTGGAAGCACTGATAGGAATTCTAATCTGGGAATAGGCGCTTTGATCCAATGCTCATTTGATTTTAAGATCGTAGAACAAGCCCTTTCCACGCCCCTCGTGAGAATTGAGGTGACAGGTATTAAATGTTTCAGCTATTAAACTTTCATGAGTGAGATTCCAAATTGTAAAATATTGTGTGTTTTATTCTGATTAGATTGTGTTTCATCTTGGAGAATAGAGTTGTCCCCAAAACACTTCTAGTTAAAATAAGATGAGGTGTTGCGTAAGTCAAAACCAAGTCATTTCTCTAATTTGCTTTTATCAGCCCTTTTTTGTTCAACTTCATCTACTCTCTGTATTGTATATAACCTTCCTTTAAATGAAAATCAACTATAAAATTAACTTTAAAATCTTCATCTAAAAAAAAATTTTTTTTTGCTTCTTCATTGGACTGAGGCAATGACTTAAAAAGAATGATAGAAAATGGGTGAGATTGTGGATAAGGATCTGAAAAAAGCTTGAATTAGAAATGAATGAGATTCATCGATGGTTTTCTATTGCCGCGTAGCAGATGGTCTCACAAACATTGCAGCACAAACACCAGAAACGCGTCGTCTTGCTATTTCTGTGGATCAGAATTCCAGGCCCAGGTGAGGGGTCTCCTCTGTCTAACATCTTATCAGGCTAAACTCAAGATGTTGTCTGGGACTGTAAACTTCTTTCTCCTCCGAAGCACTCGGGGTTATCTCCCAAGGCCACTTAGGCTGTCGGTAGAAAACAGTGACCTGAAGTTGCAAGACTGAGGTGTTTGTTTCCTTGCTGGATGCCAGCCAGGGTGACCTTACCTCCTAGAAACTGCCCTCAGGCCCTAGTCACGCAGCCCTCTCTCAACATGATGGCTGACTTCTGCAAAGCCAGTGGGTGATCTGTCTTCACCTGGCCAAATGGCATTTTCCTTGATACAAAATAATCATGGAAGTCACTCTTCCGTCACCTTTGTCACATGATGCAACCTAATTCAAAAAGTGCCTAGCCCATATGATTCATGCTGTCAGCATTTAAGAGGAAGGCTTCATACAGGGTTTGCACACTAGGGGGCAGGGTTTTTTTTTATCACATCTCACAATTCTGCCTGCCGCAGTGATTTATTTGAATATCACAAGTCTATAGTCACTTACCCCCAAGTATAAATTTCAAAACCTCTAAAAATAAAAAGCTCTAACTTATTTGGTGATGAAATCCGGGCAGAACTGTCATATGATGTTTAGAATTTATTTGGTCTAGTATATATACTAAAGTTTGCTGCCAAAATATTGACAGGCTTGAGTATAAAATACATTCCATATGCACTATTGTATAATTATATATTATTATGTATATTATGAAAAAACCCACTGAAGGTGTTCAATAATATGCTAAACATGTGCGTAGAGTATTACTTTGCTAAAATATAAAAAAAAAATCTCAAATTCTGAAACACATCTGCTTCCAAGGGTTTTAGATAAGGAATTTTGGACCACGTTTATTCATTTTTTAAAAAAGAAGTTTATAGGAAAAGGGATTATTTCAAGAATATGTAAACTTTGGTGAACACTCAACATTTGCTGATTTAAATGCCCTTCATAAGGATAAGGATGAGAAAAGACGACCCCCCCAAAAAAGTTTGTTTATACCTCAAATCTGAATTATCTGGTTCCCATTTCATTGATAACATCTTTAAAAAAAACAACAATAATGACAGGGATATATATATTACATATAAGGGTAGGGAAAAAACTCTTTTTTTTTTTTTTTTACTCATTTGTTCAAGTTATTCAATGAATGACCTCAAAGAGACAGATTAAATTCCTACCACTGAACTGCAGAACAGAGGAGAATTGTCTCTTTTCTTTTCTCAAAATGCAGGATATATCTCGTTTATCTCATCTTTTTTCCCCCTTTAGCACTATGTCTGGCTCTTGGGGCAAAACTTGTTTCGCTTAATAGCCAATTTATCCATCCAGATTTGAGTCAACTAATAAAAATTTTATATGCTTGTAGCTCCCCCTCTTAAATTTCAAACTTAAATCAGTAAGCAGTTCTATTTACTGAAGGAATTACCATATTTTAAAGGAACAAATGTATATCTTGGTGACAATAGCTAGGAAAACAAAAGTCCTCAATCTGTATCTATCAAGGCTAAATGTAAAATGTAAGAGGGGGAAAATGCTTATAGCCCAAGAAAGAAATGTAAATTGGACTGTCACGAACTCCCTCTCCTCTGAAATGTCCTATAATTTACATGTAATATATGTGAATTTACAAGCAACACTATAACTTGTACTTTGAAAGCAATGCCTGAGTTAATTAAATGAATTCCTAGGAGAGCGCGGATTTCTCATTAGATCTTTGCTGTAGTCAGGTTGGACTTTGAGAATTTAATTCAGGATATTTGGTTCCTCATAATGAGCAGAGTGATCTTACAGAAACTTTTTTTTTTATTGTCATTTCTACAATGGATTGTTAGGCAGTTTCTAAACTGTTAGTTAAAGTGATGTATCTCTCTGTCTAAATAGTGCCAAAGCAGTCAGTCAATCAAGGTAGTGAAATAAAACTACTGTTAGTTATTTCCACTAAAAAAAAAAACTATCAAGGTGTCTAAGTACAAAACAAAATAAACAAAACAAACAACAAAAAGGCAGGTAATGGATATTTTTACTCTTCAATGGGCATGTCAACACTTCTTTGTCATGCAGACCTTTAGATGAGAGCCCAAAAGAAAGGTGTCGGGGGGGTGAGTCTTTGCTTGACTTCTGAGGCACTGCTAGGAATGTTTCGGAGGGCGCTGTCTGAACATAGAGTCTTTTTGGTTTTTTCGAATTAAGATAGCGTGTGTCCACAGCAGGTATATTGGAATTGCTTCATTTATGGAGCTGAAACATGAGGTAGACCAGATGGACAGGGTGTTAGAATTTGGGGATTAGGAGCTGCCTGTAAGAAAGGTTAAATTGTAGATCAGCTTCCTAAAAAGGCCCCTGACGTTCTTTGGAGGTTAAGTGTAGATGAATTAGGCAAAGGCAGACTTCCATCCAGAGGTTCTTCTGATCATATAAAAGACGTGGGGGAGGGGCGAGGGGTGTTGGACAAAATCGTTATAGAATGGTGCTACGGAAATGTTATTCAAATGACGCCAGGTTCAGTTGAATTCAATTTTCTGATACAGATTTACGGATGAAGTTCCCGGGACGGGTGAGTGAGAATGACGTCTTGAGTTTTATGTATTCCTTTGCTTATTCTATCAGCAATTCCCAGCATAAAATTATGTCCCTTAAGGTCTGAAAATGTCTGAACGCTAACTATGTTTTCTATAACGCTTGTTTGGACTAAAAGGAAATTAATTCTATTAAATAAATTTTAGAAGCCGGATTGCATTAAAAAATTCCAAGCCTTTTTTGTAGGCCTTAAATAGAGGTTCTCTAGCTTAAAAATTAGATACAGAGACTCTTTGGAAGGCTCCTTCCTTCTGGGAAAACTCTCTTGCATGCTCCCTTCCAGGCCAGCTGTCTGTCCCCTCAAGTCCCCTAGGTCCACAATTTTCTCATAAAGGTGTGGATCTCTTTGGAAGCAAGCAGTTGCGATGTCAGTCAGTCACTCCCTTGAGCTGATCTTGGGGATTCTGGGATTAATTTGGCCTAGGATTCTACTGAATGCCAGAAGTGGAATAATCAGGCTTGCTTTATGTATTAATTACACACACACTCACACACATACACAGACACACACACACAACAGAATTTTATTGTGAAGCCTCATGGATACATTTATTTCTGTCTTTGCATCCTCCCTCTTTATTCCGCCATAACCTCTTCATTACGTAAAAATGAGTTGTGAAGTATACAAAAGAGATAGATACAAACAGGCGTATCCAGATAAGCTTTGGGAAATGAATTTGCATTTTTTGCTACTATTCCTTCTTTCCCTCCAGTTTTTAATTCCAAACGGATAGATAGACCTTTCATAGTCCCTTCCCTCAGGAGATGGTATGGAATACACAGTAGAAACCGTTGGGAAGCAAAAACTCCTCCTGCTCAAAAACATAAGTTTGTAGAAAAGATGTGACGTGTCAGAGGCAGAAGGAAAACTGGACACCTGACTTTTATAGCAATGCTTGAGAAGGGTAAACTTTCTGGGGAATGGGAAGAGAGATTTTAGCAGGTTTAGACTGGCCTGGACCCTTGTTTATCAACTTTTAAGAGCGAGCTGGTGAAAGGTTAGAGCCAGAGCCGTGCAAGGTGCCTAAGAAAGCTAAACCCTCTGCCTGGAGATTGCCAACCTCAGAGAAGATGCCTCTGTTCCACTAGAGACATAGAAGGCTGAAAGCCAAGAGAAACGTGGCTGCAAAGGACTAGGAAATCCAGAGGTCAGCAATGACCATAATCAACCACACAGCAAAGACCCTTCAATAGGTTTTCAGGCAGGCTGTCAGCCTTTCTGCTTCTATAGGGTCCCAAATACCTAATAAAACAACTTTCTGCCATCTTAGAGGTATAAAGGTTCAGCATCAAATTTAATTTAATTAGATTTAAAGACAATTTTGAAAAAATAAGTGTTTCTTGGACTGTCGAGTTTGTAAACTGAAAACCACACTCCTTTAAACAAAGTCAAAGATCAAAAGAGAAGCACCAACCCCAAAAAAGAAAAAAAAAAAAAAAGATATGGATATCTTTATTAAAAAAAAGCACAAACTTCCAACAACAAAATCCACACAGAAAGCCCCATCAAACCTTTGTTGTGAATCACAAAAGCATCTCTAAATATCCACTTTGAAAGTTGTTGGGAGTGGAGGGCACTGTAAAAAGAGACTCCTTCTAGAAGTGTTGGAAAAACATTAATACCACAAAAAGCACATGATGGGTATAATAAATAGTACAACAAACCTATAAAATAAATGTACCTCCATCTATTTGGGGAATTTTCAGGTTTGGGGATTTTTCATATCCAATTCGCATATGACCTAGAGACTAGAAGTAAGCATTGGGCAGGAATGAAAACTCCTGTGAACCAATCTCCATGGTTTCCATGGTTGCTGTACATAGTGACAAAAATTTCTTGTATTTCACTGTAACCTGAAAAGGAGATTTATCTAACTGCTTAATACCCTCCAGTAATAACAATTCTTAAAAATATATATTTAACTGTCTTGTGTATTTCATAGAAAGACTTTATCGGTTTGCTTGTTTATTGAACCACCTTAAAACGGGACCTGAGTAGTTTTTAGGTACTTGACAAGTTGCATGGTTGTGCTGTCAATTATGACATGTTATAATGAATGGAAATACAAATAAATCATCAGTTTGATCACTCCCTGACGACACCTGTTCTGTCACTTTTGTCACTTTGAACAGGAGTACATAAAAAATTCAAAGAAAATTTGTAAATGTGAGTGCTAAATCACCAATTTGGGAGGATGAGATAAGATGACTAGACCATTTCAGAACGTATCATAAAAGCACCAATCCCTCAATTTGGCCACTCAGAAGCAAGCAATCATGGATTCTATCTTCGCAAATGCATTTGTGTCCTTTTCAAACAATGTCTAAATATAATTCTTGTAATTTATATTTTGTTATTTAACAAATAGTTTTGAATCCCCGATTTGTGCCAAATACTTTTTTAAGTGCCGGGGTGTAGCTGTGAATAAACAATAAAGCTCTACCTCTTGTGGAGTTTACATTCTAAAGTGTGAGTATACAGAAACAAAACAAAAACCAATATAATAACAAATAAATATTCCGGGTGTGGCAAGCAATCTGAAGAGCAGAAGAGTCAGGAGATGAGGATAAAGAGTGTACCAATTTATTTGGGGTGTTCAGAGAGTTTGATCTCTCCATTAACTCCTGCAAAACATTTAAGTAACGATAATGCAAAATGAAATGAGACCCACTCAAACACGGAACAAGTGACTGGAATCAGAGCTGAAAGTCTGATTTGAAAGGAGAAATATTTTGCATAGACTGAATGAGAAGTTTGTCTTAATGTTTCAGGCAGGCAGGGTCTGATAATTTCAGCAAGTTCTCAAAGCTAGAGAGTTAATTTTATTTTTATTTTTATTTATTTATTTTTTTTGAGTTGGAGTCTCACTCTGTCACCCAGATTGGAGGGCAGTGGCCGCTCCTGGCCACTGCAGCCTTGACCTGCTGGGCTCCTGAGATCCTTCCGCCTCAGCCTTCTGAGTAGCCGGAACTACAGGCATGTGCTACCATGCCCGGCTGATTTTTTGATTTATTATAGAGATGAGGTCTCGCCAAGTTGCCCAGGCGGGTCTCGAACCCGCGGGCTCAGGCAATCCACTCACCTCAGCCTCCCAAGGCGCGGGATTACAGG
>CAUYQG010146056.1:0-19010 GCA_963574415.1 Tarsius wallacei
AAGGGGTGAGATCGGCAGTTGAGGAAAATTACCAGGGGAGGTCAGGGCACACCTCATCAACAAGGATATCTGCATAATGAACATTTGTATACCTAACCCTGAATTGTGCCCCACATCTTTAAACTAAAGAAAAAAAAAGTGACTTTAATTGAAATTCTGTAAGAGTTAATGACTTAATTAAAAACTTCCTGTATATTGGGTTTCACGTTATTTCAGTTATGTGTATGTATATATATATATAAACTATTTTTATAAGTAGAAAGCTAAAGCTATGTATATATACATGCATATGATATTTATAAGTCATAAAATATTAATTGTTAAATCATTGACATGAGTTGCATATAAAGTGTTAGATGTCAATTAAATTTTTTTTTTACCACATATAGAATATCAGATAAAAATCAGGTATTTAATTTTGCAGATCTTAGTGATATGATCTATAATTTTTTTAAAAAAGTATCTTAGAGATTGTAAGGCAATTAATCTGTTCCTCTAACCTGGTAAATTTGGGCTGTGGAAATGGCAGTCAGGAGCTATCCACAATGTTAGAGTCATTTGATCGTGATCGTTTAGCATATCCTGCTTAAAAGTCTGAAATTCACATGTGTCTTCATCTCCTTTTCCTTTTTTTTTCTTTTTTTTTTTTGGCATTCAAAAGCTTTATGTGATACTTGTATGTGTTTTTATATAATTTTACCTTTTTATATTTTTATTCTTTACTTTTTAATATTTTCATTCTTTGGTATGCACTTTGAAAATGTGTAAGGTGTTAGGGCTCGGTGGCTCAGCCTGTAATCCCAGCACTTTGGGAGGCCAAGGTGAATGGATTGCCTGAGCCCACGGGTTCGAGACCCACCTGGGCAACTTGGTGAGACCTCATCTCTACAAAAAACCAAAAATTAGCCGGGCGTGGTAGCGCATGCCTGTAGTTCCAGCTACTTGGAAGGCTGAGGCGGAAGGATTGCCAGAGCCCAGCAGGCCAAGGCTGCAGTGGCTGGGAGCGGCCACTGCACTCCAGTCTGGGTGACAGAGTGAGACTCCAACTCAAAAAAAAAAGGGAATGTGTAAGGTGAAATCAAAATGCAAAATGTCACAAATTTAGGACACTGCATTTCTTTCACTTAGCAATCCTTCATTTAACCAATGGAAGAGTAGTTTTGTGAATGAACTTTGAGCCAATATTTTGGAAATAGAGAGTCTAGCCATTGTGTCTCTAAGACTGCTTGTTTACATGCTTCCACAGTTATTAGTAAACACAACTGAATAACTAAAATTCAAAGCAGATTCCTGAGCAAATAAATTTGACCTTAGTTATCATGACACTATGTACACCCTCCACTGGATCCATTTTCTTTTTCTCCCAGAAAACTGAGAATAAACTGAGTGATAGTATATTTTATTAAGTTTTTTTTACACAGAACAACTGAACCTGCCCAGAAAACTATTGCCTGCTATTAAACATTGATCTCTGGAAACATCATAAATTGTTGATTTCTTTGTCAGTGCTTCAAATTCTAGGGGGAAGTATTCCGTTAATATTGTCAAGCTACACAATATAAAGAAAAGGTTTTTGTTGACTCAAAGTTAAATTATGGGGAAAAAAAAACAGCAGGAAATTATTATAAACCAATCTGGACTTTCTCAACTCAGGCTTCCTGGTAGCAGATTCATTTTTAAAATGCATAAACTGAGTGTGGTTGGCAAATCACTTGCATTCATGACTACTGGGTCTGGAAATATATCTATCAGGCATATTTTTTTCATATTTCCTCTGGTCTATTTCATGTTCAAGTAATAATTTATTTGCACAAGTGGATAAAAACAGCAAATCTTAACAGGGAGTAATAGTGGGAGGTTGTTTAGAAACCAAAACACTTTAAAATAGCACAGCTGTTCTGATATTGTTATCATGCCAGCTATTTTTGATGGTTAGATGATGGTGAGAGGCAGAACAAACTTTCAATGCAACTATTTCACTAGCCATGTTTCAGCCATTGTGGTATGTATTTATCTTTCAATGTGATCCGCCCCATATGTACACACTGAAAAGATGCCAATAAGATACATGTGCTCTTCAAAAGATAGAAGTTCATGAATGCATTTCTTGGAACTTTTAGCCGAAGGGGAGGAAACTGAACACCATGCAAGTGTCCTTACTCAAATAAGTAAATTATGCATTTTATGTGGAATACCTTATAATCATTTTCTAAAGCATCCAAATCTAATGTAATGATTCGCACAAAGTATCAGGAACAGCCTGGCTCCAAAACCTGTGATTTCCTAGCCATTTGCTTTGCAAGCAGCATTGTTATTCCAGAGAGACACAGAGATAGAGACCAAGAACATATGGGCTCTTGAGCTGAACAACCTCATGCAAAGATTTCTAACTAGAGTCATGTCACTTTTCTGTATCTGATTCTTCACTGTTTCCTCATTGAAAAAATGTTTGTTATAACAATCTCTACTTCAGGGAGTTGTTGTGAGGATTACATAAATAAATTAACAGTAGTGCCTGGCCTGTAATAAGTGTTCCTCAGGTTTGTTATCATTGATATAAAACATTTCCATTGCTTATCTTTTAACCACTGCTTACTTCATATGTAGATACGCTTGTCTCTTGTCTACTTAGTGTAATTTAAGGAGCTCATGTGAAAGGCTAGTTTACCACTAAGACATTTTCCAACTTTCATAGCATCAAAAATTAATAAATAATACATTAGGGGCTTTATCTGGGGGAAAGCAACACAAATGCATAAATCCCCTATTAAAATCTATGTGTGAATCTGTTTCTAGTCTTCTAGAGCTAACATGAAATTACATAACCAAACTTGATTTTTTTTTTTTTAAAACTTTCACATATACGCTACTAATCCTGTGTTATAATTGCTCATATAGTCTCTCTTTCTTACCAGAACTGCTAGAGTGTAGTACAAGTTGTATCTAAGTAATCTTTAATATTTGTATTTTATGTGTACTTTATATATACAGCAACAAGAATTTGTTAAACATAAGGCATATGCATTAAAGGTGAAATGAAGGAGGGAAATATAGAATTAGGACACAGGTATTATAGGAAAACAAAAACAATGCTAAGATTCCTTGAGAGGAGAGGAAACCGAGGCAGAGAAAAAGTATATGAGAACCATGAATTCTGTAAATTCTAAGTGCTGACGGGAAGGAGCTGGGGTTGAGAGATGTGAGTAAATATATTTATTTTATCCATGGGAGAATTAACCAAAAGTCTTGCAACTTTATACAGAAATTAGTGTACTGTCATTCATCAACATCTAAAACCATAATATACGACGAAAAAATTTTTAAAAAGCAGATTTCACTCTTTTACTTGACTAAACTGTTCCAAGATAAATAATAAAAGATAAAAGATCTTATACTTGTGAGGCATCTCTCAATTGCAAAAAGTGTGTGTGCTTGTTTTTTTCAGACCTTTTCTTAAATAGCAGGGCTGAGCAACTACACCGTTGCTAAGCATTTTAGAAGATCTTAACTCAAGTTGAAGAGCAGTTAGAGAATATGTAATTCTTATTGTTCAATATGAGCTCTTCTCAAGTTCATAAAGTCAAAATTCTTTTTAATACTAAACTATTTCTCATATAGTTGTGACAAAATATAATCCTTCACCAAAGGTGATGGAGAATTCTAATTTTATCTTCAGAAAATGTGTGAATTTACTTATATTTAGTGAAGAACAAGAAAACAGAGTATACAATATGGTAAATCCAGAGAATCAGACTTAGTTTTACAAATCACTTTTCATCAGAGAATCACATACTCATAACACAACAAGGATCCTAGAGATTTAGTCTACCAGTGCTTCCATTTTAAAAATGAAATTAAGTTACCCAGAAATAAAATAAATTACCTAAGATTTAAATATAGTCATTAAGTTAGGTCTAGAACTCAAAACTGAACTCAACGTTCAGGCCCACTTACTACAATATGCTACAAAAATTGGGAAGAAAATGATAAAAAATACAAAACATTCATCCTCCGGTGAACAAATGATAGTGTCTCTACCTGGAGTCTCACTAAAGTAATTTGTCTAACTAAATGGGGGGGGGAGAGAAAGACAGAGGTACACCAGTCAGAGTAATCATGACTCTAGTAGGCAAGATCCTGGGAGGAACACAGTGGATGAGAAGTATCAGATTAAAGATTCTGAAAGAATAATTCATGTATTTAAACCAGAATTTACTTGTCCTCGCTTTCTATTTATTGTACAGTCATTGAGTTTAGTTTAGGACTATGTGAGAAGGGAAAACTACTATAGAATGTGGCAGAATGAGTGAGATAAAAACAAAACAAACAACAACAATAAAAAACAATTTCAATTTGGGTTTACTCAGCGCTAGCAGCAAAAAGGCCTCAGAGGATGCGTTTCAGTTTCCTCACTATGTCACATCGGTTATCTGGATTTAAGGAAGAATAAAAAGATAATTCTGTATTTGAAAGTTAAAAATCAATGTGAGTCTTCATTAATTTTTTCTTATCCCTTTATTCTTTCTTTCCTTCTTTCTACTTTCCTTCCTTCTTTCCTTTCTTCCTCCTTTTTTCAACAAATATATATTGAAAGCCTATAACAGAGACATTCAAATTGTGGGACAACACGAATCCCAGCACTCATGCAGCTGATATTCTCATTGAGAATGTACATTCTGCTGTAGTTCTTACATTCCTTATTCTTTTTCAAATTTAAAGAGCTACTAAGATGGGTACCCCAGGAATCATAAAGTTACTTTTTAAATATAAGAATAACTTTGATTTCTAGTCAACTCTGAACTCTCAGAGTTTTTAGTAAAAAATTCTCCCAAGGTAAGTCAGTCTTTTCTGATAGTACCTTACCCAAATGGATTTTAAAGTGTGGCTTATAGACCATTAGTCTGGAGTTTATGTAGAAAGTATAGATTTCTGGGCTAGGCTCCAAATCTACTGAGTCAGACTCACTAAAGGTGGATAAAAGAAGAAATATTTTAAGTATGTTTCTTATGTGGATTGTACAGGTTTAGATGTAATTTTGAGATACCATTGCTTTACAGAGATATAGAACCATATATTTCAGTGAACTAACCAAGACATTCATCCTACATACAATGAACTCATTCCAGGCTATCTAAAGATGAGCCTAAAATAGTTGATGGTGACCAACACAAGTTGGGTGTTCTTTTTGTTGGTACTAGTTAAATAAAATGAAAGTTTTAATTCTATGTTTACTGGTTACACAATACTTTAAAAAGCAATAAAAGTACAGATGATAATAATGACTTATTTCTGACATCATAATGAAAATTACATATATTTGGAACATAGGAAATGCAACTTCATTCATTAAAGGGTGCAATATGTCTCTTTCTCTTTAAGTATCATGCAAAAAAAATTCATATGATTTTCTATCTGGCAATGCCTTAATAGTATTATAAGGGAGTAAATGGTGCCGATTTCTAACTTATTTGATTCCTTTTTTACCTTAATTTTTAAAAAATTTTTGATTCTCTAGAATCCTGAAAAAAGACCATTGGCAAATTAATTTTACTATAATTCTGTTTTTACATTTTCTGAGTTATAAAAAACATACAGTAATAAACAACTTTGTCAATATCTTTTCACAAAGTTGTCCTGTACTCAGATACAACTCTAGATCAATATATTACAATATAAAATTACAGATATCCTAGAGGAATTTAAACAATAGCTTCTATCTATAACAGATCATTGTATATCTAGCACACACTGACTATGTTTTAGGAGAAATATAGGAAAAACACAGTCAACAGAATATATCCCTTTGCAGGAACATGCTGATATCAATTTACTCTATATAGTACAGCAAGATGAAACTTCCTCTAGAGAGATTTTATTCAAACACAAATTATTCATTTTTTTCTTTGTTATCTTCAAGAATTTCAGAAGCAATCATAAGTGATTGAGATTTGAAAAAAGCTATGTCTCATTATTATGCTATTGTCAAATATCTCTTTAGGCAGTGCCTTTGCACAGATCCTTGTGGTAAATTTTGCTGTGTGTGATTATTCAGGTCAGGCCTGGACACAGTCTATTATAATATGTGTGGATGAGGCATATGGGGAAGAGTTGGCCTGGAATTGGACTTATAAATTGAGTAGAGTTGACATTTGGTTAACAAAGTAAGCTACAATCTCTCCAGGAAGTTATGAGCGGCAGAGAGAACACAATATCCTAATAGTGCATAGTATGGTAAATAAAATTTATTGTGCATGCCAGGAGTGTCCTAGAAATATTCTATATATAAAGTAATAGATTGTATTCTAATTAGTTGAACATGAGAATGTGGGACCAATAAAGAGATCATAATTCATAAAATAAGAAGCAAATAAGTTATGAGCTTTAGAATATTTATGGCATCAGGTAACTATAACTCAAGAATCAGTTTTGAGTTCAAGAACATATAACTAGTATCTAGGTTGGTGACAGGAAATATAAATTTATTAATTAGATACTTGTTATTGAGTATATGTTATGTTTCACGTGGTAATATTTGCAAAGGAAGTTAAGGTTTTGATCCTAACAGAACAGGGATAGCAGAAAGATTCCCGAGAAGTGGACTTAGGCATGATGAATTCAACAAATATCCAATAATCAGCAGTAGGTTAATAACAGGTGTCAATATTGGTATTCAAAGCACTAAGGTAACACAACCTCCTCATAATGCTACTGGACTATATCTTCCATTAATTTATCAATGTTTGAACTCAACTTCTTGTATAGAAAAATATTGTAAGCTACTATACTTGTTTGTCTTATATTTTCATTATGTACTATTTATTTCTTATATGTACATCTTACATCATGGAAATATTGTGAGAAGATAGAGAAAATGATGGTTACAGAGTTGAAAACACTTAGATCAAACCACAGCTATAATTTACTAGAATTATGGTCTTAGCGAAAATGCTAAACTTCTGTCAGTCTCAGTTTTGTTAACTATAAAATGGGTATAATTCCCACCTCACATGTTTTTTGGAAAAAATTAAATGATCCAATACAAATGAAAGTATGTTATAAAGTCAAACCTGATAGCAGTAATGTTAAAAAAAATGACAGTTGAAACTTTTTTCCTCAGATGACATATATGAAAGAAAATATTCAAATGCATTTTATAAATGTATTTTCTGAGTTAAAAATATATATGTTTACCTATTTAAAAGTCTATTGAGAATAAAATTTACATTTCAGATGCAAATTTATGTGTTGCTTAGAATCAAGAACATTTAGAGTCACACGATGAGGTATTTGTAAATGACATTTCAAAAAATATCCTAATTGTAACATTTACCACATTTCACTGTACAATTAACTTGTTACAGATGGTAGACATGGTAAAAATGTTAAACAATAACTTTATTTGTAAAAGAATATGCAATGCAATGCAATAAAACAAAGAGCAAATTAAGCTTCCCTCCTACCCAGAACTAAGGACCCCTGCATAGAACAATGCTATTGCAGTTTCATATAAATCATTCAGAGATACTCTGTGTATTTACAGCATGGTATTTAAATTGAATCTTGTTTAAGATTTCTTTGCAATATTACCTACTGTTAAACTAAGTTGATCTAAAACATTAAAGTAAAACAGCACATGTAAGTGAAAGTTTAATCAGTTGCTCCAAATGGTAAACTAAATATTAAAATAATATAAGAAAAACTAATATAGATGTAAATTCAAATGAAGACCCATGATGCATTCTAAGAAATTCAAGTACATTTTAATGTGGTTTATAAATGGAGAGATTTATGTTAAGATCTGCACAAAAATGTGTTAAAAGACCTTTGCCAATTAACCTTGGAGCAAAAGATAATCTACTGGTGTTCACTAATGTACTTAAATTGAGTAAATTGTTACTTTAAATGTTTTAATACAGTATTAAATATGTAATATCTATATGTAGTATTAATAAAATTCAAAGCTGAAGTCTCAAAATCCCTGAATTGTTCTTGGTAACCATAGTTTGCCAATAATTTGGTTTGAAAACAATATGCTTTTCTAACATGGTATTGCATTTGATACCATTACCCAAGTTTCTGCTAATTCTGTTGCCATTAATTTTTAATGTCTCAGGTTCAGAGTCAATGTTTTAGTCCTATCTTGTATCTACCATGACTTTTCATCACACAGATTTTTTAAATGTAATAATTGCTGAGTTAATTAATTTCATTCAAGTAATCTGATAATCACATGACTTTATCTTTCTTTTCATTTATAGCAATATGATCCAGTTTAGCATGTCTCTATCATACCCAATTGTAGCAATTATTGGTGTGTCATTTCTATAACGACCTGTCCATATTATAACATTAGAATAAACATAGCCAGGAGAAATGGTTCACATCTGTAATCTTAGCATTTAGGGAGGTGGAGGCGAGAGGATTGCTTGAGTAAGGGGTTCAAGATCAGACTGGGCATCTTGGTGAGACTTGTGTCTACAACAAATTTTTAAAAATTTAACTGGGCATGGTGGTGGATGCCTGTAGTTCCAGCTACTTGGAAGATTGAAATGGAAGGATCACCTGAAGCCAGCAGTTCAAGGTTGTGGTGGCCATGATGATGCCATTGCACTCCAGCCTGGATGACAGAGTGAGACCCCAACCTCCCCTAAAAAAAGAATAAAGTTAATCAGACAAATATGATGACTCAGACATTATGTTTCCTTATCTTTACTCAATTCTTTAGTTAAGGGACAGTAAAGTAAAATATAACAATAAAAGATAAATGCTCACAGTGCTTCATGTGGTAAACTCTTTCTGTAGCACCGATACTTATGAATGATTCAGGCTGAATCTGTTTCAAAATAACCATTTTGAAAAAGAGAAAATAAAATTAAGTAACTGATCATGGGACTTTTGATTAATATAATAACATTATTATGGGAAAATAGAATATTATTTTGGTCTTTCACATTACTTTTACATGGAAGAATTCAAATGTAGTGTCTTTGAGCATCTATTTAAGAGGCAATTTTAAAATATTGTCAAGGGACCCTGAATTTCAGACAATTGTGACTAATAATTGGTATAGTCTGTGTTTAAGTGGTTCAAGATTCAGTAAGTAGAAAAATAAAAGAGCATGTTTATGAATACTTGAATTACTGTGGGAACAAATGAACGACATCCACTAGCTCAGTATTCCTTCTTTGTCTTAGAGATCAATCAGAGCGGGGATCTACCACACAGATATGCGCAGGCCCTTCTTTCGTGTGATTCTATGTAGCTTACATCTTGTATCAACTGGTGCATGAAAACCTCAACAAAAAAAAAGTCCTGAAACATCATTTTGTAAATGTAAGTTGATATTGCTTGCCTCTCCCTGAGAACTGCCCCAGGGGTGGAGTTAATCTCTTTATACTGATTTGCATAGTGACATGTATTTGTATACAGTATAAGAGATATCTGCAGAACTCAGTGTGAAGTCCAACAAATTAGCAAACAAATAACATTTTGGAACTGCAGTTCAGAATTAAAGACTGTTGCAGTCCTCATTAGTAGTATTGAATTCCCACAGTAATTAACTCTCAAAACTATACTGCTTTTAAGGATATTAGCTAAGAAATTATGAATTTGACACTAATACATTGTTTGAGATATATGAAATAATAAAAAGTTTGCATTGTGTGTGTCTGTGCATATATGTATGTATGTATATACAAATTTCATTTTCTGAATTTTATATTGGCCTATATGCAAATATTTGATATCCAAATAACTTTTTATGTGTTGTTATTAGTATTCTTATTTAATAGGATATGATTGAAGGAAGTTGTGGTGCATGGTAACTAATTTGCTCAACAAAAAATCGGAAGCAATCAAAATAAGCTAGAATAAAATAAATGGTAAAATTTTAAAATATGCATTAATTTACATAAATTATATTGTAATTCAAAATCATCAAAATCTCTTGAGTGTCTAGTAACATGAATGAGCCTCAGGTGGTATTTAGTTCAGTCTAAACATACCTGTGAACTTAATTTGGGCAATCTTCAAACAATTACCCTTCTTTTCTTCTTTTTTTTTTTGAATTGGAGCCTCACTCTTGTTGCTCAGGCTGGAGTACAGTGGCACACTCACGGCCACCGCAGCCTCGACCTGCTGGGCTCACGCTATCCTTCTGCCTCAGCCTGCCAAGTAGTTGGAACTACAGAATCACACCACCATGCTGGCTTGTTTTTTTGTGTGTGTGACTTATTGTAGAGATGAGGTCTCACCAAGTTGTCCAGGCTGGTCTCAAACCCCTGGGTTCAGGCAATCCTCTTGCCTTGGTTTCCCAAAGTGTTGGGATTACAAGCTGAGCCAATGTCCAGCTCACCCTTCTTTTCTTAACATTTATTATTTTTCCTTGAATGTACTTTTGTTCTCAGACACTTAGATGCATATTTAGTTTTTGAATACTCATGTATTGATTTGGTTAATAATGGAAGGCGAGAAAGATAGAAGACAGAATGAAAGACAGAGAGAAGAAAAGGGATTAAGAACCAGACAGAGTTCTTCTGTAATTTTACAAATAATTACATATTAAAACCTTCTAGTTTTAGTTGTGTCTTCAATATTTGAATTCTTTTGTATTTTATTTTATTTTTTCCATATTCATTTTAGATTCAAGAGGTACACATGCATGCTTGTCACATGGACATCTAAAATAGTGGCGGGGATTGGGTTTCAGATGGCCTATCCCCAGATAGTGAACACTGTACCTAATAGGTAATTTCTGAACCCTACATCTCCTACCTTCCTCCTTACTGATGTCCCCAGTGTCTACTATGTCCATCTTTGTGACCATTTAGCTCCCACTGAGTGAAAATGCACAGAGTTTGGTTTTCTGTTTCTCAGTCAGTTTACTTAGGATGATGATCTCCAGCTCCATCCATATTCCTGCAAAAGACATGACTTCATTATTTTTTATGGCTATGTAGTAGTCCATTATATATATATATATTTGCATATATATTTATTACATATACATATAATTTTACATATGTATAAAATATTTTCTTATTCACTCTCAGTGGGATTATAAACTAGTTCAACAGCTATGGAATCAATATGGAGATTTCTCAAAGATAAAAATATTCAATTACTATTTGACCCAGCAAACCCACTACTAAGGGATATACCCAAAGGAAAAAAAACAATACGTTTAAAAAGATATTTGTACTAGTATATTCATTGCAACACTATTCACAATAGCAAAATCATGGAAGCAACATAAATGAGTCTTTAAATTCTTTAAATGAAATATCTTTTTAAAGTTTTTTTAAGCAGGAAAGAATAAGGAAAGATAAATGGAGAGAGAAAGAGAGAAAGAAGCAAAGAAAAGAGTGAAAGTCATGATAGAGAAACAGAGATAACAGATTTTAAAACATCTTTTGAGCCAAGTGTCTTGTCAGTTTCATAGCATCCTTATAAATTGGTCAAACCTGAATTATTTTAAACCAGCTTAAGTAAAACTTACTTTCATTACATTTATAAGAGTCTGGGTTATTACTGAGAGTCAATGAGGTATTTTAATCAGGTGTGATATAGTCAGATGCATATTTAAATAATCAATTCTGCACAAGGAGGAAGCTGGATTGAAGTCAGGAAAGCTAGCAAAAAGTTTTCTGCAATAATCATAGCAAGAAATGTTATAAAGCGTTGATTCCAAGGGAATAAAAATAATGGGATTTAATATATAATTATTTTGGTAATCAGAGGGGAGGAAGAAGAAAGAATCTAAAGTAATCCTTAGACTCCTGTCTTGAGAATTCAGTGTATCATAACACTATTTGAAAAGATGAGAAGTAAAGGAGGGATAATAGCTTTGAACAGGGATAATGATAGTTTTTTTTCTAGGACATGTTGAGTTTGAGGCATCTGTGAGCTAGTCCAGGGAAAATGCAATAGATATTTGAGATAAAGATTTGGAGCTCAGTAGAGAGAAGTCTCCGCTTAAAAAAAAAAAATTAGGTAAGTAGATTAGGATGACATCAAAGGGTAACACATACTCTATGATGAAAAGTCAAAGACATTAGAAGAAAATTCCAGCATTGAATGGAATTATAATTATGATGACAGACAATATGAAAATATATGCTACAATATTAAGTGAGAAAATAATTACATCTTATTTAGGATAACAGCAATGCAAAATGTGCATTTCTGTATGCATAGAAAAATCTAGAAAATACAAAAAATGTGAACTGTTGGATAGCAATGACCTTTTTTTTAGAATTTTTATTCTGCTTCTGCTATATTATTTGTCTTTTTATTAGCATTCACAAAAACATTCAACAAAAGAGACTCCCCAAGCTATTCTGACTGTATAAATAACCACATGTACCCTATTAACATCTATGAAGTTACTTCTAAAAAAATCAGACACATCACCTCTTAGTTATTCTTTCCAGATTATAGGATCCTAATTATTTAAGTGTATCTTCATAAAGAAGCTTTTCCAACCCTTTGATCTTTCTAATTGGGCCTTTAAAACTTTTTTGTGCTCCATTATGGCTTTGTTGAAGTATAACAACCAGTCATCATGCAACCCATGTTTCTCCTCAGAAGGCATAGCCCATGCCCTGTAAGTCTTTTTTGACCTGGTAATAGCAGAATATCCGCTACTAAGCAGCATTCAACAAATGTTGGTTAAAATAATTAAACAAAGACTTTTTGTTTCTAATAGAATTTTTAATTATGCCAGTCATTGATGGTCTTTAAGATCTGGCTGTCTTATAATGGTTTCATGTCAGGAAACTCTCCAGAATTATACTATTAACTTTCTTCTAAGCAGGGGTTGGCAAACTATGGCCCACAGATTAGACTTGAAAACTGCCTGATTTTATAAGTAAAGTTTTCTGAAAAATCTACCAGTCGTTATTTACCATATTCTCAATGACTCCTTTCATACCTCTAATGACAGAGTTGCAACGGAGACCACATGGCCAACAAAGATTTAAATATTTACTATCTGACTCTTCAGAAAATGTTTATCAACGCTGGATCCATATAAATGACATCTAGAATTTATCATTTATCATGTATTCAGTATCATCTTTTTATCGATATATGTAAGACACTTGCCCATAGAGTATAAACATATTTCTTCTAGATTTCTGTTCATAACTTTGTGAAATAGTCTATAGTTTAACCCCATTTATATTGTAAAATACTTGTGTTATTCTCAAACTTAAAAAAAAGAAAGAAAACTACTAAATAGCTTTTTCACAGATCATTTATAAAAATGCTGGATAAGTGCAATTCAGGCAACAATTCCCAAGGACCTCTGCTATGATTATTTTAATTTGTATTGATAACAATCAATTGTACAATTTGCTTAATTTATTAAAAGATCTCATTATATATTATCTCACTTATTTCTCAAAAAATTTTTGTGACTTAAAAATTATTATCATTGCTTTAAAAAATTGGGAATACCGGTTAACTGCATTCACTAATACCGTCACTAAAATAAAAGACCAATCACTGCAGATTTTCTTTCCTTCTAAAGGTAGAACTCTGGAGTAGATGATCTCTATTTTTCAACACAAAAGGAATAATAAAGGCTTTAAAGTTATACTTTTTCTTTTCCTCATTCTGTACCTGTTTCAGTACATGTAAGCAAAGGCTACAGACATCAGTTTTTGTTTGTTGTTTTTTTTTTTTACCAATATAAACTGTGCTATCACTTCAGATAGTTTTATTTTAAATAATATTTTCACCTTTCCCCATTATTCCAAGAAAGTTAACTTATTTTTTGAGAAATTAAAATCAGTACAATAGTTGCTGTAACAAGTTAAAAAAATATCTTTATTTTATTTCAGCAAAAATAATACTGCAAAGGCCAATTATTTATAATAAATATGTTTACTAACAGGTTAGTTTTCTGTTCTATCTCTATTCTATTAGAGACAATAGGTGCGAGTTCCTGGTTTACACTAGTAATTCTCAGTGACCTTTAAACATCTGCAGAACACTCCATCCTCGGTGTCTCAGGCCCTACACCAGCTCTCATTTGTCCACATCTTTAATCTCATCATTAAAACAACATGAAATTTGAATTCAAAGACATTCTGCTTTGCTTTGCTTTGAGACTTTAAATGTCTAATTTGCCTCCTGCTGCCGGAAATAAAGATTGCCAAGAAGAAAAATTTTAAAGACAATACATGAGGGTGAATATATAGTGGTGGAATATATAGCTAAAATACAATTATGACTGCAGGCTTTCTTTTGGAGTCTTCTTCTAGTACTCTAAGTGAGTATTAAATATATTTTATTTATCTTTTGTGGTAAAGTAACCTTTAATATTTTCTTCTTTGTAGTGCACACATCCCTTAAAACGAATAAGTTGAAGTTTGCTAGAGATAATATGTTACTGTTGAATCTCACATTAAAAAAAAGTATTGATCTGTGTATATGTGCCTTCTGTTTTAAAACAAAAATACTCTATTGAAAATACTTTCTATTCCTCATCTTTTAACCTTTGAAACAAACTTAGAATTCTCCCCAAGAATACTAGGTGATTTTAAAAAATGAATTATAATAATAATCTCTACTGATTTGAGAATTACAGTGTAATTTGAACTCTTTAGTGGACAGTTGGGCTCCTTAAAAATGCCTGATTGTAAAAAAATATTTTCAAAGTTATATTAAGTCTCTTTGGTCAAACTGAAGAGATCTTGGTTGTATTTCTAAGAGTCAACTCTGGGGAAATTTAAAATGCTTTAAACATATGGTTAAGTTGGTTAGTTATAAAAGCCACTTTTACATGGAAGTTTTACCCAGTGTCATTCCTTGAGCAATATGGTCCACAGAAGCCAAATAATAAATGAATTCTCTGTCTGTTTGTTCTACTTCCTCTTCTTAAATTTTAATTTCTTTCTGGGAAGAGAAAAACCTGTTCCATATGTTTGGGTAAAGCTACTTCGGAGGCATTCACATAGAGATAACAGGCATAGTTTCTTGGACCCTTGTAATTCTCAGTAACTCTACAACATCTGCAAAACACCCCATTCTCACTGTCTCCAGGCCCCACATTAGGTCTTATTTGTCCACATCTTTAATCTCATGATTAAAACAACAATGTGATTGAAATTTGAATTCAAAGACATTCTTCACTGATTTGCTTTGTCCTGATGGTGTCTACTTCCTTGCAGTCTCTCCCATTTACAAAGCATAATAATTAAAGACACAGTTCTTCAGAATAGATACAGTATGTTGACAAAAATAAGAAACAAATGGAATAGTTTCCATCTTGTGGAGAATGTATATTTCAATGGAAAAAGAAATCTAACCTATTGATAACTGTCTTTATTAGAAATGAATTGGGCTAATTTCTGTGGTATGATGTTACAGAAATTAAATGAAGATATTTTCTATTGTTTATTATCAATTTTTGTTCTAATTTCAATCTTCCCAAATAAGAAACCTACCATCGTAAAAAGAGCAACTGAAGCAATAGTGAGAGTATAACCTAAAATAACCCTGAGTATAACATTTAAATAGAAGTTCAATGAATAGATTACTAACCTTTTGAGTAGATTAGAAACTTTATGAGTACAGGAGCCAAGAACTGTGTTGTTCATTCTCATCTGTACTCTGTGAGCTATTCATTAACACTGAACTCACAGTCAACAGCACTTTAACTGATGTCTGAACAAAGCTTATCTAACATATGCATTTTCTCAGTAAGACACATCACACTTTTCTTACACCAAGGAACACTAGACAGAACTTAAGTACTACTTTTGGCTATTTTAAATAGTAAAATCACCAAAAAAAGCACAAAAATGTGAAAACATGGCACTAAATAGAAATCGACACTTGACTACAGTATGAGAGCTGAAACAGAAAAGAAGGGCATCATTTTGTTTGATGTAATCTGGGAGCATTTGCATCAAACGACTCAAATTTTTCACCACTCTGCACATGCTTACAAATGACTGTGAAAGTATGAATGTTGATTTGGGGATTACAAATAACTTTTAGTGAATAGTAAAATTTTGCAAATACAGAATCTACAAATAATGAGGATCAATTGTACAAGAAAAGTTTTAAACTTAATTTGTATATTTATGCCCTTCATTAATTATGAAGTAATTTATATATAAAACTAAAAATATAAAATATGTATAAAACTAGAAAAAAATATAAAAATAAAGTAGGTATAATAAACAGGCTAAGCAGACAAACAACATATTCACACCACAGTATTTTATGAAGTTATTAAAACCATGGACTCAATTTGGCTTTTAGAGTATTAATATGGAACTATATGATGCAAAGGTCAAGTACAGAGTCTGGAAAACACTGATATTGAAGATGAACTTTTCCCTTCTTTACTATGTACCACCTTTCCAACCTATGCAAAATGAAGTCTTATTACAAAATTTCTTGAGCAAATACATTATATTAAAATGTTAAGAGACCACTCTGCATCTCAATCATTTATACAATATGCTGTGACCTTGGGAAGGAAAACTAGATCTATAGGTAATGATTATTGTATCCTAAACAAAAATGTGATTCACAAAATCATACAGAAATCATATCAGTGAATTAGTTTTTTTTTGGCCAGACCTAATAGTAAGATATTCTAGGTGTAAGAAAGCATGAAGGGCAAGCTAAAGTCAGTGGTTGCTAGAGTAGACTTGTACCTGCTCTTGACAGCCCATGGCCTAGTATGCCACTTTTCCAACCCAATATTTGGAGACGTCATGCTGACTGTTTAAAAGTGGCCCTGTGGGGAGTATTTACACCATAAAAATCAGTGAATGATCAGTGACACTTTTCCCTGAAGAATCAGTTTTTGAACATTCACTACCATAACACTAAAATTCAGACAATATCTTATGTATTTTCTGTAAAATACAGTCTATTTTTAAAATAACAAATTGTTAAGAATCATAATTTATAATTGAGTAGATTGCAATTTGTAATATTTCAATATATATGATAGTTGTAGATCTAAGGAAATACAAGTAACTCAATGCCACTGACATTCTTTGTTATCAGTCACTTATTTTAGGTTTCCATTTATACTTTCAGAGCATAATTTACTGTCTCCTACATGCAGTGTTGAAACATTAAAAACTTTGAACTCCTGAATAACCAACAGTTTTATTAAATGGCTACTAGTAAACTAAAAAAAAAATCTTATGTTTATAACTGTGGACTGCCTTGGTTATAATCATCTATGGTATTGCCTTCTCATACAGGACTGACTATAATAATTATCTAGATCTGCTACTAAAACTATAATACTAAAAGTGAAAATAAAATAAAATATAATGTTGTATGTACTTACTTTTATTCTATTGAAATCTATATTCTAAATTGTCTATAGCTAAAAAAATTAATTTAGTAATTTTTTTTGTATTTTCCTGTTTCTATCACTAGGACGTTATCCATCTGGGAAAAGATATAGTTCTACTTCTGTAATTTTATAATATATTGCTCTTGATAGTCTTTTTGTTTTTCTAAGACATCAAATATTTTACTTTCCATTAATTTCTATTATTATAAGCACAATCTATGGTTTCCACAAAAATAATAAAGTGGCATCAGATATCTTTCATTTTTGAAAACATATATATTGCTTGAATTTTATTTTCCATTAATCTATCCTATTCTTGGACTTGCATAATTTTAGGAGATTTTTATATTATTTATTTTGGACACAATTGGCAATAAAGTTTGTTCTATTTTTCTCCCTTAAACTGTTTGTTAATATGTTAGTAATTTATAAATGTGTGTTTAAATTAAGTTAAGAACTGGTGTTTAAGAAGTTGGTTCATCAATTCTCCTGAAAACTGGAACAAGGCAAGGATGCCCACTCTAACCCCTCATGTTCAACATAATATTGGAAGCCAAGCTAGAGCAATCAGACAAGAGAAGGAATTCAGGGGTATCCAAATAGGAAAAGAGGAAGTCAAGTTATTCCTCTTTGCAGATGACATGATTCTAACATTGAAAGCCCAAGAGAATCTGTCAAGAGCCTTCTTGCAGTGATAAAGGACTTTGACAAAGTCTCAGGGTATAAAATAAAGGTGCAAAAGACAGTCACATTTCTATGCATCAACAATAAACGAACAGAAACACAAATGAAAATGAAGAGACATCTTACCAAAATCTCTGGGACACCATGAAAGCTATAGTAAGAGGAGAATTCATATCCCTACAAACACACGTGAAGAAAATGGAAGAATCACAAATTAACAGTCTAACAAGTCACCTAAAGAAGCTGGAAAAGCAAGACCACCAAAACCCTAATTTCAGCAGGAGAATCCAGATCACCAAAATAAAAGCCCAAATCCAGGACATAGAAAACAAAAAGATAATACAAAAAAATCAATGAAACAAAAAGCTGGTTCTTTGAAAGAATAAACAAGATTGATGGTCCCCTAGCTAGACTGACCAAGAAAAAGAGAGAAAAAGTCCAATAAACACAATCAGAAACACAAAAGATGAAGTCACATCTGACCCTGAAGAAATACAAAAGATTAGAGACTACTATGTACACTTGTGTGGAAACAAATTTGAAAACCTTAAGGAAATGGAGGGCTTTCTGACATCACACAACCTGCCTAGATGGAAACAAGAAGAAATTGAGACCCTAAATAGATCAATAACAATCAAGAAAATTGACTACGTAATAAGAAAACTACATACAAAAAAAAGCTCTGGACCAAATTGCTTTCCAACAGAATTCTACAAGACATTTAAGGAGGAACTCATACCAATCCTACTGAAGGTATTCCAGGCAAATGAGAAAGATGGAACTCTCCCCAATTCATTTTATGAAGCTAACATCACATTGATACCCAAGCCAGGTAAAGACCCAACAAAGGAAGAGAACTACAGGCCAATATCTTTGATGAACATAGATGCTAAAATTCTCAACAAGATCCTAGCAAACCGGATTCAACAACACATCTCAAAAATCATCCATCATGACCAAGTAGGCTTCATCCCTGGGATGCAAGGCTGGT
>CAUYQG010146058.1:0-66211 GCA_963574415.1 Tarsius wallacei
CTCTTAACCCCTAGGCCCAAATGCCCCCCCCCCCTCCGCCGCCCACGGCGTTACCATATCTTCATACCTTTTTTTTTTTTTTTGTTTTTTTATTATTATTTTTTTTATTTTTTTTTTTTTTTTTTTTTTCACAAAGCTCACTCTGGCTGCTGGGGGTAAACTAGATTGAGTGAATAGAAAGAAGAAATGTAGCAAGGGGGCTATTTCATTAGTTTACAAAAGAGGTCATGTCAGCTTGAACAGGGGGAAAAGTAGATGGATTTGAGATACATTTTCCAGGTAAACTGGACAGGACTTGCTTGAAGAATAACTCTCATGCTTCCAGTGGTACAATTGCATGGATAGTGCTATAATATGCTGCATGGTAAAGGCTGCCAGAGATATGTTCAGAGTAGAAAGCTAGAAATTCGGTTTAGGATACATTATATAATGAGTTGAAATAGTAATCGGGCACTTATTTGAACACAAACTCAGACCTCACAGAGATGATTTAAGCTGGAGATACTAATTCAAGATTACCTTTATTTATAGGAAGAAAGAAAACAACAGAGACCAGGTCTGAAGTCTGGAAAACTTAACTATTTTCAGTTGGATAGAAGATTGAAAAGATGATTAAGAAAGGGTGACGGGAAAGGTGGGAAGGGAAACTGGAGAATGTGTTTATTATAGAACAGAGGACAAAATGTGTCCCAGGAAGACAGTGGGTGATCAACGAAGGCCGAATGTTACTGAGAGAGCAAATGAGGTGCTGACATGACAGGCATCTGTCTCCTGGAACACGTGGCAACACGTAAGTCAGAGCACAGTGATAGGGCTGGAAGTTGGGTTGAAATTAATTATGGAGTGAATGTGAGTAAACAACTTAAGACAATCTATAGATCTAATTCTAAGAAATGGGGTTGAAAAGCATATGGGTGGGAAGAAGAGCTGTCAGAGGATGTGGATAAAGAAGGAACTTTTTTGTAAGATGAAAGGTAATAATGATAGTGGACTGATGTGAATAGTTAGGAAAGAGGCTGAAATTAATGATGGAGAAGAAATGACAAAGGCATGAGGTCTCTGAAACCTGAGAGTGGATGGGATACAGAACACTGGGAAGGGCTGCCCTTGGATGAGCCAAGAGACATTGCAGGAGCAAACATGGGTACCAACAGGGGTGGATCTGGAAGTTAGATGATGAGAGTTATTTTCTGGAAACTTCTAATTTTCATAGTAACATATGAAGAAAGGTCATAAACTAAGGGTTGGAGAGACATCAAAGAGGGAGCAGGGCAAAAGTTTGAGGAGTAAGAGAAAGCAAGCAAGCTTACTAGGAAAACATTAGATTATTGCTGAGTTGTGTCGAATCTCCAAGTGAAATTGTGTGATCATAAATGTAAAATGCAATCCATCCACCTAGTTACATCCTTCTCTCAGGTAATGTTCAATTACTTGTGAACAGATGTGGAGAAGGTGAATGATTTAGTTTGTCCAAAGCTGGGATAAGTGCAATGGGGAAGAGAAGGTGAGGGGACTGGGGGATATTTTCAAGAAAATGATTACAATTATGGGACATGGAATTTAACAATGCCAAAGAGCACCTAAACATCGTGAAAAGGAGGTAGAAACAAGGGATTAAAGGTTTCTATGAGGTAAAATAATGTTTTGCTATGAGAATAGTTGTGTAAGGAAAATGAAGGCATAGAATTTTCTGCCTAAAGAATGAAGTGTTTGAATTGAGATTTCAAAAATGCTACCATTTCTGATTATTACAACAAGGCAAGTCACTGACATAAAAAATATTGTTTAAATCATGAGAAAGGGTGGTTGGCTGGTTATGGTCAAGTCGATATAAGAATGTCATGAAATGGGGATAGCAACATACTGGATCAGCTCAACCAAGTAAAGTGATCAAGGATAGAGACAGGAACTTGCATGATGAGAAATACAGTGACCATAAGCTACACAGATGAGAGGAGATGATATCAGATGACATCAGCAAGAGCAGGAAGAGGGTGGCATAGCCAGATGGTGTGGATCTCAACAATGAGAGAGAGATTTTTGCAAGAGGGAGGAAATAGTCTGAAATTGAAATTGAAAATCAAGAAGTACACTTATCCTCAGGGACTTGAAATATATGGTATGTCTGACATAAGCACCCTCACCTTGAAAGAGCTGCAGAGAAAGTAGGTTCCACAAGGTATAGTTGGCTTTGTCTCAAAGCAAGAAGAATAGTCAAGTGTTCCAATATTAGGAAGCAGAAATATGTAGCAGTTAAGGATGTAGGCACTGGAATTCTACAAACTAGGCTTTGATTAACTTACCAAATGCAAGTGGGTTTTGGTTTCTCATTTTTAAATGGTAACAATAACAATGGTACTTACTTTTCTGGCAGAAAAAAATCAACAAAACCCAAAGAAAATGAAAATTAAAAATAAGCAATTCTCATGGGTGAAAAAAAGTTTAAAATACAAACAATTCATATAGATCAATAAGAAATAACCCAAAAGGTGAAATAGAAAAATGAATACAAATGAAAAACACGTTCACAGAAAAATAAATACAAGAAACTTTTGGACATATAGAAAGATGTTCAAAGAAGCACAAGTTAAAACAATAAGATCCCATTTTATCTCCATGTGTGCCTGTGTGTCTGTGTGTGTATGATAGCTACCAGAATGGCAAAGATCAAATAGTCCAACAGTACTCTGTTGTTGTATATGAAAAAAGATATACTATCATATGTTGCTATTAGTAGTGCAAACTATTACAAATCTTTGGAAGGCAAACTGGCAATATCTACCAAAATCTGAAATGCACAACCTTTGATATTAGTAACCTACCTACAAGATTTATTTTTTACTGATTAACATATACATGTACCATCCACACAAAGAAATAAGTACAGGAATATTCATTAAAACATTCTTTGTAGAAGAAAACCTGGAAAAAAAAAACTTAAATATTTATCATTGGGTTGCTTAAATAAATCATGCCACAGTCAAAGAATACGAATACAGTGCAGACATATAAAAGAATAAGATGAAGCCAGGCTCGGTGGCTCAGCCTGTAATCTCGTGCCTTGGGAGGCTGAGGTGAGTGGATTGCCTGAGCCCGCAGGTTTGAGACGCGCCTGGGCAACTTGGCGAGACCTCATCTCTACAATAAATCAAAAATCAGCCGGGCATGGTAGCGCACGCCTGTAGTTCCAGCTACTCGGAAGGCTGAAGCGGAAGGATCGCCAGAGCTCCAGCAGGTCGAGGCTGTGGTGGCCGGGAGTGGCCACTGCACTCCAGTCTGGGTGACAGAGTGAGACTCCAACTCAAAAAAAAAAAAAAAAAAAAGAAAGAAAAAAAAATTGACACACACACAAAAAAGAATAAGATGATTCTATATAATGTTCACGTGAGACCATATCCAATATTTAAAGTGTAAAACAAGGCATTTAACAATATGTAAAATATGCTTCTAGTTTATAAATTTTAAAAGATATATGCATAAATGTATATGAACATATTTTCCAAAATATGCATACCATATCACAAAAAGTACATCCAAGAAACAGAAAAGTAGCTACTTCTAAGGAGGGCTGTTAAGAGACTGAGATAGGCAAGAGGTAAATGTACACTCAGTAATATCTTACACAAGTTGAATTTTTATGATATACTTTAGTGTTGTTTTTAAATAAAAGCATTACATTTCATTAAAAGAAAAAAATAGAACTAACATACCCACTTTTTGGGTACAGGAATATATTGAGAATTAATCAAGGTAATACTTGCAAAGCATTTAGCACAGTGACTAGCACATTTCAAAGTCTTAACAAAAATATTTGCTGCTACTATGATTATAATTATTATCTTATTACATTATAGTAATGAATCAAAAGTCAGTATGTCCAAAATTAAGATCAGCATTTTCTTCACCAATCATCTTTTTCCATCCTCATCCAGAAATCACTTTAAAAAGGTGCCATCCACCCCACTATTTAAGAAACTTTATTGTCTTCTACTCTAAACAGCACTCATAGCTCTTTAGCCTGACACCTGGCCCTTCAACTTTTCTTAACTTCCCAAAACTTATCTTATGCTCTAATCAGTACTATAGACTACAATTTGTAGGATAACAAAAGTATGCAAAGACATGAATTTACTTCAAAATACAGCTTTGGCCATGTTGCATTCATTTAGCATATAGTGCTATGTTTATTCATACAGATAATTCTAAAAATGTGTTAGTTATGCTGGATTTCTTCTTTGAACAATTTGTTATTTAGGATATTTACCTTAATAGACATTTCTGAGTACTTAGAGTTTTTCAGTTTTTTGAAACTATTGCCATTCTTTCAGAGTTTTACTGTGCCAGATGTTAAAAAGTATAGCCTGAATAATTTCTGGTTTAAAAATATGACTGGAGTTTATTGTTAGTAATATTCCACAAACATTTTAAAAATGGAAACATTCCCTGTAGGGTAAACATTTTAAGATATGTAAATATATATAAATATATATACATATATATATATTCCCCTGCATGAATTATTTGATCTTCATGCCCTTATTTACTTTGTATGTTGTTACAGACTGAGAATGAAGCATTAAAATCTGCCATTGTAATTATGTTTCTGCCAATCCCTCTTGCTTGCCTAAGAGATTTTGCTTTATGTGTTTTCATGTTTTACTAGTAAACATAGGTTCATATGTATGATGTACTTATGAATTTTACTTTTCATCAATATTAAATGACGATCCTCAATTCTTTTACTGTTTTTTTGTCTTGAATTCTATTTTTTTAGATATTGATATTACCTCTTCTGCATTCTTTCTGTTCAGAATTGCTTCTTATACCTTTGCCCAATTTTAGAAATCTTTTTTGAGTTTTAGGTCCTATAACCTGAATATTGTTGATTTTTAAAATACTAATGCAGACTTTTTGCCTTATAAAAGGGAAGCTAAGCCATTTGTGTTTAATTTATACTGTACATTCAATCTTTTCTTATCTTATACTTGATGCTCTAAAATTTAGGCTCCTTTGCTAATTTTTTGGGTCTACTTGACTGCTTTATAAAGAGGACTGTGATTAGTTTGCTGGCATACTGATTTGGAAGACTAACTTTCTACCTTTAAATCTGCAAAGTATTTACCTTTAAGATGTTCAAAACCAGAAACCTGTCCTTTCTCTCTCCCCATCTCCATATATATAGTTTTAAATACATGAGTGTGTGTGTGTGTGTGTGTGTGTGTGTGTGTGTGTGTGTGAAGATAGACACAGATAAATAAATTGACAGAGGCAGAACACTATATAGCTTTAGATTCACACATAGCACATGAAATTGAATACGATCTCACTTTTCTGTGCTGTTGCACCATGACCTCCTATTTTCAATGGGACATTTTTCTCTTTAGGTTTGCATTCTATTTTTAACGTTTTGCCTTAGCAGTTAGTTATTCTAAAATAATGTTTTATGTTTCCTTCAAAGAAGAACTGGATTTTATATTTTCTGTGCTTTGCATAAAATGATTACTCCAATCTTGAGGTCTTGATTTTAAATTACCTCTTGGTATGTGGAGTGCCTCTTCCAACGTATGTTTTCAAACTCTTAAACTTTTCATAGTCATCATATATAAAGAACAATTTGACTGGATAATTATTTCTTGGATCACATAATTTTCCCCACCAAAACCCAGTAGAATTTATCTTTTATCTTTTGACATTGCGTTTTGCAGAGAAAAAAGTTTTGGCCCTACCTGATTTTTTATTCTTTGAGGCTATACTTTTATTTTCATTCTTACTTTTTCCTCTGTAAAATTTTGTAGATTTTTTTAAAAATTGTTTGTCCCTGAAAAAAAACATGAAGATACATTTAGGTGTAAGACTTTTTTTTTATTGTTGTTATGTGGTGTCGTTTGTTCTACAGATGAATATGTTTCAGTTTAACATTTTTTTATTATATAATTTACTAATCTATGTTATTGTTCCAACATTCATTTGAGAAACACTATTATGGTTGCACTCTATCTACTAACTTCAGATGACTCTTTTTTTATTTGTTGTTTTCCTCTGCTTTCTAAGATAACTTCTCAATTTTAAATTATCTCCCATTAGTTATATTTTCTACCATGCTATTTATTTATGTTACAATACAGGAATTTTAAATCTGCTCTTGAATTTTCAATATTCTTGCAGTGGTTTCTTTCTCTCAGTCAATATAACTATCATCTCAGATTATTGACTTTTTATAGCTTATTGGCTTTTTATAGCATTCTGATATCTCTTTGTGATCATATATCTTTATTTCCTATCTTAATGAGATAGCGTCTAAAATTGCTTTTTGTTTCCTGTAAAGCATCATTTACAAGGGTATGCATTTCCTCTAAATCTTTACAGTAATATTTTTATATTATTCAGGTAAATTTTTTTAACTAGTCAATTTATTTTCCTTTTCATATACTCAAGAAACAAGAGCAAATCAGAAATAATGATTACTGGGTGTCCACGACCCTTTCCATCACCATGTTTATTCTCTTAGGTGTTGTTATTTGCCCTTTTCTTATTTAAAATTGGAAGGTGGGTAGGCATGTGTCTTTGTTCATTGTGTTACCATAAAGAAGTACCTGAGGCTGGGTAAACCATAAAGAAAAGAGGTTTATTGGCTCTGCAAGCCATACAAGAAGCATGATGTATCTGGTGAGAGACACAGGCTACTTTCACTCATGGTGGAAGGTGAAGGGGAGATTGTGTGTTCAGACACCATATGATAAGAGGGAAGAGAGGAGAGAAGAGAAGAGAATAAGAGAGGAGACCAAGAGAGTGAGAAGTTTTTGAGAACTCACTCATTATTATAGTCATTCATGAGAGATCTGATCCCCCACCCAAACACTTCCCATTAGGCCTCACCTCCAACACTGGGGATCAAAATTCAACATGAAATTCATTTTCAAACTACAGCAATGTGGATAAACCTTAGCCCAGTCATCAAGTACAGCTCTGCCAGTCAGAGATAGAGTCTTCTCTTACCTCCACTGCCTGATTCTGAAATGCAGAAGAATATCTGCCTTAGGAATCAGAAGATTTGAAGTTCTTCTTTAACCAAATCCAACCTACAAAATCAATAATTACTAGCACGCTTACCATATCCAGGCCATTTTCTGCATCAGCCCGTGCCTCCTTACTGTGTGCGAAATAACCACAGATCCCAATGATGTCCCACACCTTGTTTACAGTTATAGTCCCCAGTGAAAGAAAGTGAGGAACCACTGAGGGGGTGGCTGAGGGGAACACCTGACTCTGTCCACCTCACAATGCGGTATCCGTGTTGCACAGGGTTTGCCCCAGTTCTGGTTGATGCAAAATCTACATCCCATATTAGATCTGATGGCAGAGATGGCTTGAGGCTGCTTCCAACCCTTTCCCTATTAACAGTACCAATTTCATACAGAAAGTAAAAGACCATTTCTACAGCAATGTTTCTCAATCCAACCCATGAGCATCAGAGTCAATAAAACTTCCCCCAGACTCTCTAAAAAATTGTTTAGTTGTCCTTAGTTAGCAGTTCAAGACTTCAATTGTGTGTGTTTATAAATGTGTCAAAATCAATAAGAACCCAAGAGAGACATAATCAGAGATTTTTATAGAGTCCAACAATTATTCCTATTGTTCTAGTTCCAGAGGTATCTCCTTACCATGCTCAATAACCATGCTTCTTCTGAACTCTGTACCCCATGAACCATTATAGAAAAATAGAAAGATATAAAGAACATTTTTGGGAATTTACTTTCTTGTAAATTCAAAAATGAAGTGAGAAAAGAAACTTCTTTAAAGACTGAGAGCTGTAGAGCTTCTTCAAAGACTGTAGAGCTTCTTCAAAGAATGAAGCAATGAGGCTCCTCATATTATAATGTAAACAGGCATGTATAAATCAAGAGTATTCAGAGTGGAGACACATGTACTAGTTATCTTAAACCACCTTTAGGGAAGGTACATGGAGGTACTTGAGTTTCTGCAGCAGACAATGGATAGATCACAAAAGAGATTATTTTTAATTGCAGATTCAAAAGGTATTAGGTTCATGTGTTCAGGAGTTTCTTAGGTATGATACACCTGTTGTTGCTATTCCTGAATTTGGCCATGTTGAATTTGGTAAATAATCCCCAAATTTAAATATTTCTTATCTCATGCTATCTTCCTCGTCTCTGTATGAAAAGAAGTCCGACACAGGAAAGAGGTAAATGAGTCTACAGGTGTCACTATCCAACCAACTAGTCAAATGAAACTGACATAATCCTAGACTTTAATTACGTCTCTGCACCATGCAAAATTAATTATTAAATCCTGTTCATTCAACCTCAGAATTATCTGAATTCTTCTCTACATCTCAGCTTCACATATCCACACAGTCTTCATTCACTGACATTGCCCAAAATCAGATCCTCTTTGTCTCCCATCGGGAGACTATAATAGCCTCCTGCTGATCTTCTTCCAGGAGTTCTCAAGCTTGGATGCACATCAGAATCATCTGGTAAACTTTAAAAAATGTTCATGTATGTATGAAAGCTGTGGCATATAATGATATCTCAATAGGCTACTTTAAAAAACACATCAGCCCCATTTCTGGTTGATGCAAAATCTACATCCCATGTTAGACCTGATGGTAGGGATGGCTTGAGGCTGCTTCCAGCCCTTTTCCTATTAACAGTACTAATCACATACAGAAAATAAAAGACTATTTCCACAGCAATGTTTCTTTATCCAACCCATAAGCATCTGAGTCGATAAAACTTCCCCCAGACTTTCTCGAAAATTGTCTAGTTGTCCTTAGTTAACAGTTCAAGAGTTCAGTTGTATGCGTGTTTATAAATATGTGTATAAAATCAATAAGAACCCAAGAGAGACATAATCAGATATTTTTATAGAGTCCAATAATTATCCTTATTGTTGTAGGTCCAGATTTATCTCCTTACTATGCTCAAAACCATGCTTCTTCTGAATTCTGTACCCCATGACCCATTATAGAAAAATAGATAACAACAGTGTTGGAAATTTACTTTCTTATGAGTTCAAAAATGAAGTGAGAAAAAAAGATCTGGGATCTTGTTAAAGATTGTTTGAGAATGAACCATACCTCAAGCATGAAGCTCCCTCTTCTTCCTCATATTACAATGAAAATAGACATGTATAAATGCACAAATTCTACCCTACACTAATTAAATCAGTATCTCTGGAGGTCTGGCCCTAGCGTTGAAATTTTTTAAAACATCACAAATGATTCTGGTGAGCAGTCAGGGTTAAGAATCACTGCTCTAGTCTCATACATCAGTAGCTTCCTGATCTACATCATCAGAATTATCTTGGGAATTTTTTGAAATGCAGAAACATATTCAAAATTTCTACAACTTCCTTGCACCCTAGTCCCTAATTTTTGACTCAGTAAATCTGAATTGTGGCTAAAAAATAAAAAGAATAAAAATTTTTTAAAAACTACCCAGGTAATTCTGCCATTGCCAGCTGGTTATCACTGCATTACAACAGGTTGCCCACCTAAGAATGCTGCTGCCTAGTAAAACAATCCTTCTCAAATGTCAAATTGTCTACAAACGACCTGAGAGTCTTGTTACTCTGCAGAATCTGATTCTGTAAGTCTGAGAAGGTCCACAGATTATGCATTTCTCCTAACATCCCACATTATGCTGATGCTACGGTCCCAAAACCACACTATGAGTAGCAAGATCCTTGATTTCTTAGAGATGCAATTTAACACAAAATCTCTTCCTCAACTAATAAGGCTTGAAGATTCTGGCTTTCCCGACCTCCCTCTAGTTCTCCAGTATATGATTTCATATTTTTTTTTAAATCCTGACTATTTTATATTCAGTAGCTATTGGAGGGAGGTCATTTTTCATTTCTCCGTAGCTTAAACATTTTTTTGTTTTGCTTTGTCTAAAAGAAGTCTCTTTAAAATTGCCTCCACTCTCTGAACATTTCTGAACAGGTAATTGAAAAAAATTTCTCTTGTTCTATTTATAACACTTGAATTAATTAGTTGAACCTAGCTGCAGAAATGATTTTTAGAAATATATTACTAAAATGTAAAGTAAGGAAACAATTGAACTACTTTTACTGTTTTTACTTTACGTGTTTGAAATCTCATTGCAAATGGTAGTTCCTCCAGGAAACCTTCCCTTACTGTACTTGCTCATATAATTTTTGCTTTTGTGAGCTTGCAGTACCTTCAGACCCCACCAGGTAGCCTTTGATGCCATGCATGGGCTTTAAGCATCAAGGTCTAGCCCTGCCCACTAAGACTTGCAGATCCAAAGGGAAGGCATCTCCTTGGCTCAACACTAAGCATTACACAAAAACTCAACTTGAAAGTCATCCACTCACTTGTTAGATAAATTATACTTGCTGACACCTATGTATATCCAGCCACAGATTTTCAAAATTGTCAGACTTCAATGAACCAAAAAATTGGTGTATATCTATATTTTCCCCTTTTCCATTCAGGAGCTAGACCTAAGTGATTATGGAAAGTGCACCTTCTTATTATTTCTTTAAAGCTCCAGGCACTGAGACTCTAGATGAATTCCATGTAATCTGTTCAAAGATGACCCATGGTCTCAAAAGTGGATAAAGAAAATGTGGTACATACATTACATGATGGAGTATTATGCAGCCACAAAGAAGAATGAAATAATGGACTTCGCAGCAAATTGGATGGAGTTGGAGACTATCACACTAAGTAATCTATCACAGAAACAAAGATCTGAATATCACATGGACTCACTCATTAAGTAGGATCCGAAAAATAGTCACATGAGCACAAGGGAGGGATCGACAGGGGAGGGAAGGAAGGACGAGGGTGAGGAGCATGTGATAACACAAAGGGTACCTAGTCCATTACCATGGGGAGTAAGGACCAGTTATAAGCCCAAACTTCAGCTGCATGCAGCCTGCTTATATAGTTAGTCCTTACTTGTACCCACATCTCTATAATAAAATAAAATAAAATTTTAAAAAGAAGCCACTTACAGGGCACAGTGTTCAGTATCTGGGGGATGGGCCACCTGAGATCCAGTCCCCACCACTACACAATATGCATATGTAGCCAACACACGTAAGTACCCTCAGAAACTAAAATTTAAAAAAAAAGTCTGAGGTCTAAAAAGAGAGGAAAAAAGATGACTCACGGTGATTACCAAAGATTATTTACAAAATGCTACGGTTGATTAAGGTTTGTTATCTGCCTCCAAGATGGTGAGATGAGACAGACTCAACATAATTCCCAGGTGCTGAGAGGATCTTCTTTATGATATATTCCATCAAACTGGCAATGAGAAGCCCACAATATCAGCAGCAGAGAGACAAAGAGAGGAGCTTGCCTGGGAAGGGAGGGTTCAGGGAGCCTGGCATTATAAATGATGAGGAAATGAAGGAAGAAAGAACAGACAAGATTAAAAGGTCAGGGACACATTTCTGGGTGTTGCGTATTCAAGCAGGAAGCAGAGCACATGTTAATGAAATGTGAGCTACAGCTGTATTGCTGACTAAAATGTACACATATGGCTAATGGCACATATTCTGAATAATCAACAGAAAAAGAAATGCTTTGCTTCTAAGACAACAAAATTAGGGCATGTAATGCCTTACTGATGTTGCCTGAGGCAGCCATGTCTCATTACAGCTTTGAAGCATACGTTCTTCGCTCCTTTTTCAGTTCCTCTTTACTGATTTCTCTGGCATGAACAGTAGTTTTGTTTCTCTGTATAAATCTTTGCCAAGCTTTATATGCTGGGTTTTGTTACAACTTAACCACCTATCTTTAGTCTGTCATTTTTTATTTGTCCCATCCCTATAAAGAATTGTTACTGTGCTATATTCCTCATAGAAAACGCCAAGAACTCGCAGACTGAAGAATGCTCTTACACAATGAACTATTGATGTTTAAAATGAAAATAGAATTCCAGCCAGAGTGCAACTGGGGAGAAAAAAAAAACAACTTACCTGAGAATTATAAATAAAATCCAGGGATCACCTTTTACAGGACAATAATAGTGAGAGAGAGGATCACCTTATACAGGACAATAACAGTGCTATGAGTAATTTCAATATTTCAACTTGGATTGTTTTTTCCTTCAAATAACAGTGGAGTAATTTACAAGCACTCAGCATTACTATTTCAGGTCATTGCACTTGTGTTTAATAATACTCACATTTATTGACTTCATTATTGTATGCCATTTGGCAATTAGCAACATCAGGTACTCAAAAGTTCACCTGCCACATTAGAGGCTCTAATGGCTTTCGCTACAAAGCTAAACAAGTTAATAGACCAAGTCTTGATAAAGATACCTTAGTTACTGGTTTAAATTTATTCTCTTCTGCATATATTGGTAACAAGGCAATCCTATTCCCCTGATAATGAGAAGATTGTGGCTTCTATTTCTTTTTTCTTCGTATGAGCTTCTGCTATCAAATTGGACAGCATAATGAAGATCTCATCACTGTTGTGAGACAAACTGAGCCATTAGAGATAAAAGAAACCCTACAAAAACATCAAAGATGCCAAGCCTGAAAGACGGCTAAATATACTCACTCAAAGAGACTGATTTTTTAAGGGGAAGAAATGGAAATTATTTCTGGAATGATCATCTCATTAAGTCACCTATTGAGCCAAAGAACTCAGTGAGTTTTTCATCTTCTCCCCTCTTAGAACCAAGATTCCAGATGTCTGTATCCACGAACCACCTACTGCCTCCATGAGTCACTCTCAACGGACTGGAAACCCAGCCCCAAAGAGACAGCGATTTGAAGTCAGGTCATCCTCAAGGTTTGGCCTTATGAAATAAAGATTGGCCAGAGAGTAGTCCAAAACTACACTGATTATTTAAAAAAAGGTGGGAGGGCTTGAATACTAGGAGGCTGGCTTGGGAAACTTCATTTTTTGTTTGTTTGTTTTGGCCTTGTTTTTTGTTTGTTTGTTTGTTTTGAGTTGAAGTCTCACTCTGTCGCCCAGGCTGGAGTGCAGTGGCACAATCATGGCCACCCCAGTGTCAACCTGCTGGGCTCTGGCAATCCTTCCGCCTCAGCCTTCCAAGTAGCTGGAACTACAGGCATGCGCTACCATGCCCAGCTAATTTTTTTATATTTTATTGTAGAGATGAAGTCTCACCAAGTTGCCCAGGCTGTTCTCAAACACATGGGGTCAGGCAATCCACTCATCTCAGCCTTCCAAAATGCTGGCATTACATGTAGAATAGTTGGGGTGTGAGATGAGCCATGGGACCTGTCATGCCATGTAGAGGAACTATTTAGTCCCTTTGATGTTAACTGCCCATGTCATTCCTGACAGTATGATTATTGTCTACAATTGCCTATGTACCTGAAAAAAGGGAAGAATTGAAGAAAGTGAAGATTTATAGAGCACCTACTGTGTAGTAGGCATTGTACCCACATACTTCACCTTTTTTAAAGCTTACTATGACCTGAAAGAAGTTCAGAGAGCTTAAATGACTTTCCAAAAGGCTCACACAAAAACTAAGTAGTGAAACTGAGATAAGAGCATGACCTTCTGCCTCCAAAATCCATATTTTTTCCAGTATACTCCTCTGGCCCTTAATCAGTGATCCCCAGCTTACAGTATCATAGCCATCTCAAGAAAGATGCTAAAAATTCCTCATATAATACTTCAAACCAATAATCAATTTAATATTAAAAAATAATAAATGTATGCCACATAACACTTTGTGTAGAAGAACAGCCCTAATTAAATAGTATTAGATCACACAACTCCGCAAATGTTGGTCCTTACTGGATTAAATGTACAGATTGTACTCCCTACCTTGCTTTTTCTCCTGTCCCCCATTCCCCAAAGTCACACCATGAAGTTAGGCGCCAGTCAGCAGTAATATCTAACGATGCCATTTGAGATCTTTAAGTGATGTTGACAACTTTTAGAAGTCCTCACCACAAATGAACAGTACAGTGAGTAACAATTTTCCATGCAATAAACTGTTCAAAAGACTTGAAGAACAAACACATCTGCTCTCAAGTCCGAAGGCCTCTATTCTTGCCAAGTGGACAGAGACACTACATTCAATTCCAGATTGCAAGAGCCAAATAGAGCATTTCCACAATAAAGAAAAGTTCTGAATGAAAAGCAGTGTCTGGCTGTGTTCTGTAAATTTCAGCCCCTTGGGACGCCAAAGGTCTGTGTATATATACATATCTGTATATACATGTGTTTCGAACTAATCCATTCCCTCTGCCACTGTCTTAGTTCAGGAGCTTCCCAGGCCCCCAAAGCCTCGTTTATTTCATAAACATTAAGCACATTCGAAGATCCTGGAGATTGTCTTCAGACAAACTTAAGGTATTCAAAAGGCAGTTCTACTAAATCAATTGAGCCCCAAGTATTTATTCAGTTCACCTCTAGCCACATTGCACAGCTATTGGAGGCAGTTGGACTCCTGAATCTACTGGTCAAAAACACAGTGGGCATAACCAGCAAACTGGCCTTTTGGGTTTTTTTTTTCTCCTTTTGACTCTTCAGAGTTGAGATACAGATGACACTCTCAGCAGCTCCACATTGCCTGTATCCATTTATCTTTGCATACACGTGTGTCTGCATGTATGTGTGTTTCTGTGTGTATACATGTGTATTGAAGGGCAAAGAGAAGGAAGAAGAGAATAAGAGTCAGCCTCACATAAAGACTAATATTCGATTTCTGCATTTATTCTAGGCCAGTCAGTAAATTCTAATCCTTACAGAATTATCTATTGTTTATCTAATGAAGTGGAGAGAGGAGACTTGCCTCAGATAGCCCTGTGTTAAATCCTGACACTATTACATATTTACTTGATGGCCTTTGGGAAGAAAATTAGTCAGGTTTTCTATGTCTATGCCTAAAATGGGGAGAATATTTGTTGTGATGATTAAATGAGATAGTATATATAAAAGGTATAAAACAGAAGACAGCACATGGTAAGCATTCCAGAAATATCAGCTCTTGTTTACGTCATTACTCTGTTCTACAGGCAGGGCCCTTCTTGCACAGAGGCTTGCATTCATCCTGGCAAAGGGTCTAGGATACACCCAAAGCCCACTAGACACCAGAAAAAAATACACTTCTCTCTATGGGATGAACTTGCTTAAAACAAAAAAAGTGACAAATGTGTTTAAAATAATATCTTCTTCATGGAATATACCAAGTCAATGCTCTCCAAAGCATTTTGCTTTTCCCTCCAGTTAGTTTTCAGACTCCTTTGTTACTTTTTCCTCAAAGGAGAAAGAACCCCCTCTCTGTAGAATTTCTCATCAGTTTTTCTTTTGGTCCAAAACATTTCTAGAGATGTTCCTCTGAACATTGTGAACTGTCTTCCTCCCAATATATGGAAGCTCTCAGCAGAGCAAGCATTACTCCAGTTAGAGACAAAGTGTTATATCCCAGACTGGGCCAGTGAAATTTTAAACACTATCTTAAAATGCAAGACTTTCAGAAAATATCATGTCTGCAAATTTAGACAGTTTCAACTCTCCCAAGTAGTCAGAATCTAGGACATCTGTCTTAATGTGCTGTCTAGAAATCTCTCTTGATCATTTGCTTTCCTTGTACTTGTTAGGAACTCTCGTGTTTAAAAACTAAAACTTCACCAAAAATGTCCTTTTCAGATGTGAAAACAAACTAACAGAGCTGAAACAATAAAAATAATAATTACAAATACACCTTCACTAAGCTAATTCCTTACAGTCAAGGGAAGGAAGGTCAAGGAAAAAAATCATATTATATTTAAGAACTGCTGTATGTCAGACAGTCTCATGGGCTCTCACATCAAAACCTTACTAAAAAGTAAGCTCCTAGAGGGCAGGATCTCTTTCATTCAGTGTTATACAGATTTTCATGCCTAGAACACTGCTGGAAGAGAGGCGTTCTTGATAAGTATGCATTGAATGAATGATAGCAAACTTTATTTTACAGACCTGATAGCAAGCTGATAAACACAAAGGAAAGGAGAAAAATGCCGTAGGTTAAAAATTCTAAATCCATTGCCTATGCTTTTTGAGTATTTCATTTTGTACTTTTTCATGCTAAAGTAAAAACAAAACAAAGGCAGAAAACATCCGGCTACCAACTCCACTATTACAGTAGTAAAAGAAGAAAGTAAAATATTAGTTCCCGACGACAATGCAAATGTGAGATGATCAGACAAGGAATGCAATTCTAGGACTGACTGTTAAGGTTTTCTATCACAGCAATGAAGGTGTGTAGTGAGAGACCTGGGAAACGCAATGTCTTTGTGAAGAGATTGGCAACTTGAAATAAGGTAAAGGGGAAAAGGTGTCATCATTTGTCTCTTAAATATCCAGTCTGAAAAGACTTTTGTTTCAATAATAGCAAGGACTCCGGAGTAAATGAGCATAAAAGCACAATCAAATGCAATGAACTGTATTCATTTAAAAGTGAAACTAGGAATTCCACTCAGTAAGAGACTGCAAATGAGATAAATTGTAATATTCAAAATTGTAAATGAATTAGAAACACGAGATGAGTTCCCCTACAAAGTAGCAAATGTTTATAAATGGTCCTAGCAAGAGAATTCTAAAAAATAAGGAGAAAATACTTGCTATGTAAAGATAGCTAGCTTGATTTTTCTTAACTGAAATTTTTTCTCTGTAGCACACAGAATATCAGAACATTTAATCACAAAAGCATTCATTCAGTTGAATGGGAAAAAGAATCTTCTGTGCAGATTCATTGAAAAATCTTTTTTCTTGTTTTATAATAACTGAAAGTGAATTCAGACTTAAAATGAGCAGTATCCCTTTAGAATAATTTTCTCCAACAGTTAACATCTAGCTCTATATATTATAGCTAGGACTAGATTTTTCTTTGAATTCAACTCAGGAAACCCACTGCCAGGTTACCAGGAAAATAAAAAGGGAATCCATTATCACGGGTGTTGAAAACAAAATCAATATTTTGTATTTTTTTCTTCAGTCTCTTAATAATTCTGTAGACATCCTCACCAAATCAGGGTGGAACATACTTCCACAATGATACAAACAGACCATATGATAGCAAATTGAGTCAAGGAGCAAAATCATCAATTCATTCTCACAAATTCAAGATCAGTATGGACAAGAAAACAAGGTGACTTCTGAAAAATAAATGTAGAAATTATATAACACTAGGACACTCTAAACATTTTGATTTCTCAAATCTTTACTTCATGCAGCTAGTGGAAACCAAATCCTTTTAAAGGTCCCTCTCAAATAAAACAGCTTTCTAACTGTTCTAGTATCCAGAGTCGTTTAATCCATTAGGCTTATGAGCCTATAAGCTTTTTAGGAGCCTATAAAAACCTTAAAGACCTGTAAAAAAAAAAAAAAAAAAGTATATGTTCAAACATACAGAAAGAAAACTACATGATCAATATTAATGTTCTGATTTTTCTACAAAATGTACGATTATGTCATTAAATCCTACATTGTTAAATTCACAAATTATCAAAAATATGTTTACATCTGAAGACAATCTGTAGGTTAATTTTCTCACTTAAGTATCCATAATGATTGCCAAGAAATCAAGGTCACTTGTGAATTATTTGGGTAACCCAGACCAAATAATTTCAAAAGGAAAATTTATTAAACTGCTTTAAAACTTTTATAGCAAAATTGCCATTTAATAGGGGATGTGGATGCATTTTAGTATGTTTAATATGAAGTGGGTTGTGTCTTCCAATGTAAACACACTTAACACCTACAAGAAGTTTAAATGTCACTTCCCCCACCATTCACTCTTTTTCCCTTCCGCATCCTTCCTCCAAAGAACCTCCAGAGTGACTTTTGTAAAATATGACTATAATTAGGACACTCTGCTTACACCCTTGGGTGTCACGTAGGACATCTGAACTTTTTACCACAGACTAAAAAACATCACATGCCCTGTCTTACCTTAGACCTCTAGCTCAATCTCTTACTTTTCAATTTCTGAGGAAATCCTATTAGGTCTATCTTCAAAATATATCCAGGATCTAATCACTTCTCACCATCTTCTCTCTTATCTCCCTTTTCTGAGCTATTGTTATCTTGTGCCTAGAAAATGACAATTACCTTAAAGTAGGTCTCCCTTCTATTCTTGTTTGTTATAGTTAATGTTTAGCACAAAAGCCTGAGTGAATCTATTAAAGAGGAAATCAGTCCCTCTGTTCAAAATTCTCCAAAGGGAAGTGTTCACTCTAAATAAAATTCAAAGTCTGCACAATGGTCCACAAGGCCCTATAATATCTGAACCCAAATGCCACTTCTGTTTCTCTCTTATCCCACTGTTTTACTTGGCTCTCACTGCTCTTGTCACACGGGCCTTCTACCTGTTTTCTCACTAGGCCAGAAACATATCTGCCTTCAGGCCTTTGTACTGGTTGTTTCCTTGGCCTGGAAAATCCTTTCCCAAGATTTCTGCAGAGCTAAATCCATCACCTTCTTCAAGTCTTTGCTTCAATATCACCTTCTTGCAAGACCTACTCTGACCACAGTATTGTTCATTATAAACCACCAGGCCAGGTGCAGTGGCTCATGCCTATAATCTCAGCACTTTGGGAGGCCAAGGTGAGATGATTGCCCGAGCCCAGGAGTTCAAGATCAGCCTGGGCAACATGGTGAGAACTTGTCTCTACAATAAATCAGAAAAATCATCCAGGTGTGATGGCACTTATCTGTACTTGGAAGACTAAGGCAGGAGGATCACCTGAACCCAGTAGGTTGAGGTTGAGGTGAGCCATGATTGTGCCACTGCACTCCAACCTAAGTGACAGAGTAAGACTTACTCAAAAATAAAAGCAGTATTTTATATGAAAAGTATTTTACCATAAAATTTAAGTACTCTATTTTTTTTAATAACTCTGGACTTTAAAAAGTCTTGAAATTTTTCAGTAAGTCCTGATTGTGGAAGACACTATGAGAATTACTGGACAAATTATTTTAAAATAGAAAAAATAAAAATAAAAATAAACCACTGTTTGCCACTCACATCATGTCAACACTGGCAACCCCTGTTCTGTTTTTGCTTTTTTCCACAGCACCAACTTCTAACATACTCTACAACTTATTTATATATATATATATATATATATATATATATATATATGTATATATTTGGTCTATTGTCTGTCTTACCTGCCAAAATAAAGTTCCAAGAAGATATAAACGTTTGATGTCCACTATTTTATTTCAAGTATCTAAAACAATGCCTGGCAGCTCAGTAAACATTAGTTAAATGGTGAATAATTCTCTTTTCTCTTCTCACATTGGACTTTCCATTCTGTTGTATTACAAAGAATATGTCTGGTCTTTGTCCCAGGCTCCTGGCACAAAGCCTCTAAAACCCTTGAAGTTTTCCAAGTAACAAAAGTGTCTTTGTTATTTATGAGCCTTCTGGATCACACCTGAGTTTATGCTAATGAGGTAATTTACGGCAGGCCCTAGATAACTTCAGAATGGGGGCAGGTCACCAGAAAGACCAATCACATGATTAGAGGGTGGGTACTTGACCCAGCACAACCTCAAGGGAGGGGAAGGGGGCTGGAAATTGAGTTCAATAGAATGGCTAATGGTTCAATCCATCATAACACACACACACACACACACACACACACACACACACACACACACACACTTTTTACATACAAGTTTGCTTCGTGTCTGTCTCCACCAGAATATAAACTCCATGAAAGCTCAGACTTTATCTATGTACTGTTGAAAACAGGGTTTAAATCTGTGGTTAGTGTACACAATAGAAAGAACTAACAAGTCTATCAGCAGCTTCAGACTGGTTAATAAATTTTGTAATATCAAAGTCCCCTCATGCATATAAAAGAAAAAGCAGGGGATGTCTATGAGCACAACTGCTTTGGGTAGAGATAATAGAGCTAGTCCTAGACAATTCAAGAATTTTCTTCTTTCCTTGTTTACTTCTCCCTACAATCTGGTTCATTATTTAGTATATAATGAGATACTGAAATCAATAGCATAACGTTTTCCCAAATGTCAATGAGAATAACAGAAACTAGGTTGAAACAATATGGAAACACACACACACACAAAGACCATCACCTATAATAATGATGGCATAGCTAAACCACACATTCGCAAGAAGCAAATGACACAACTTATTAATTAACAATAGTAGCTAAGGGATTTTTTTTTAAAACAGGATTTATTGAGAGGACAGAAAAGCTCCTAGAGTGGGAGGGGATCCAAGGGGTTGCCCTAAAGTTTTTAAGTGCTTATAATTATCAGGTTTTTAACATGTATTATGTAATTTAATTTAATCCTCACAACAACCCATTGAAGTAAATAATGTTATTTTCATAATACAGAAGGGAAAATTGATACCCATAGAGGTTTAGTGACTAGCTCAATGTCCCAAAGCTAATAAGTAACAGAATCGAGATTCAAATCAAGGCTGTTTGAGTCCAGAGTCACAGCTGTGCTAAGTGAGGCCACAGTTACAGAAACGGCCTGAGGAAATGAATGGTGACAACATAGTCTTCACAGCAGAAGCAGAAGCAGAGAGTGACACCAAGGTCCTATTTACCTAATTAATGTGTCTAACCCCATGTGGCTCATTAGCATAAAGCATTCTTCACCATGGCCGGTGTGGATGCCCAGGCAGGTGAGCCCTTGAAGATGTCATAAGATGAACAGAGTTTTTAAATTTAAGGACATAGCTACAACCTCTGACCTAGCAGAAGCCTATTCCACTTAATTACAGTGGCAGCAAAGAAGGAAGAACTAGTGAAAAGCAGATCTATTTATTCATTCCATGCTCTATCATTCCCAGGGTCCCATAGGGCAGAGAACAGATAACAACCATCCTGCAGAATATGGGAATCCAGCCATATTATGTTAATCACTTTCAGACCTTGGTGTATATCAGAACGTAAGAAGCTCTTAGTTTCTCTGAGTTGGCAAAATATCAATTTTTCTTTGGCTTGGTGAAATGTAGTATGGTACCAGTGTAATTAAGAATATTTTCAGTACTTTGGGAGGCTGAGGTGAGAGGATTGCCTGAGCTGATGGGTTCGAGACCAGCCTGGGTAACTTGGTGAGACCTCATCTCTACAATAAATCAAAAAATTAGCTGAGTGTGTTGGTGTGTGCCTGTAGTTCCAGCTACTTGGAAGGCTGAGGTGAAAGGATCGCCTGAGCCCAGCAGGTCAAGGCCACGGTGGCCATGAGCGTGCCACTACACTCCAGCCTGGGCAGCAGAGTGAGACTCTAACTCAAAAAAAAAATTCTTATTGGGATGCTTTTTTTGGGATCATCATCAGGACTAAAAGCCAGGAGAACAGGTGAGATTCTTCTTGGGATGTAACGTTGAAAGGAGCATTTGAGAAAGGCTGTGATGTATAAATTCAAAATGCTGTACAAAATGCAGCTGAAAATCTATTATCTCATTACACTAGTCGATTTTCTTATTGTTTTATCATGACTTGAAATTATTACACATACACACTCTTTACATACATGTTTGCTTAGTGTCTCAGATTAGCTTTTTAAAATTAAATTGTTTTCTTTTGCTGTTCTCAGTAAGCACACTTCATGTCATTTCTTGTTTCACTGCATTGTGCATTGAGATTTGTTGTGGAAGTGCAGTGGGAGACAGCACTTTACCCTGTGTATAGTAACACTTAAGCCCCTGATTGCTGAAACCTTAACGGTGATAATATTTCCATTCAGTAAATGTAGCAAATATTCATTGAGTATTGACTATGAATTAGACATATTTATAATTGCAAATAAAAATTTGAGTAAAACTTGGTCTGTGCCCTCAAGAAACTTAGAAACCCACAATATAGACATGGAGATGGAGAGTCAAGAGAAAACAACTGCTATACAAGTTAAAACATGTTTGTAAATCTTTGTTCCACCATGGAGAAAGATTTCCTGAAGGATAAGCAGGATTTTATAATTCGTGTGCCCCATATAGCACTAAGTGCTGAAAGTCAACAATATCCAACTGGAGAAGACCAGAAAAAATGGTGATCATCAGTCCATCAAAGGTGGTCCTGGTTTCATGTTCAATGGAATTTAATTTTCTCCTCACCGAGAAATCATGAATCCCATTCTGGAATTTAACACAAAACCAAAATGATAACACAACAATGAAAGAGTAGGAGGAAAGGAATTGGGTCTTACAAGTCTATTGAAAGCCCCATAGCTGCTCCCTCTGATATTTCAAGGAAAAACCAAGCACCCTCATCAAAACTACATGTCACATTTCTGTAAGATGTTCTAGAGTCTAATGCCCTGTTTATAGAAATAATTCATTGCTGCATCTCACCCAGTTAATTACATCTCCCCCAAACCAACAGAGAATGCACTTGGCATTGTGCAGAAGGAAAAAAATAGTTTGTATTAGATCTAGGAGATCACTGTTCTTTACGGGGACAGAATAAACACAAGTTGGCAATCAGCAGAGACAAGTGTCACTCTAAGAAAGGAGGATAAAATGTTAAATCTCCCACCCCAGTTCCAAGACAAATCTCAATGCACAGTGCAGTGAAACAAGAAATGACATGAAGTGTGCTTACTAATAACAGCAAAAGAAAACAATTTAACTTAAACAAGTTAATCCAAACATTTGTTTCACTTAAAATTGGAAAATGTCATTTAGTTACATCATGTTTTCACTTAGAAGATGACTGTCAGACCCAAACTATATCTATAATAATGGAAGATAGAAACATATAAAGATAATACACTTTTAGACTAACTCAGAATGTATTCTAGTTCTTTTAGAAACAATTCACAATGAATTTATAAAGCTCTATGCCTAAACCAGGGAGCGACTTTGTTCAAATTTGCTTCATATGACTTCCATAGCCCCATGCCCATACAATTGTCCCTCTATGCATGAGTCCATCAGTTTCATATTATGGGAGCGATGCCCATTTCTGAGTTTTAAAATCTCCTTAGAAAGGGGACTAGCCTTGTACACGATGGCATTGCTTATACTCTGGAAGCTTTTACAGCCTAAATTTTGAGCTCAAACTCAACCTCCTTTTGCTGGAAAGATAGCGAACAATTGACACAGCAGATCTTAGTTAACAAACTCTCTGCATACAGGAGACAGTATAAGAAAAAATAACCATTTCTTTAAACCATTTAAATGTTTTTGGAAGTAATTCAAGTATTGAATTTTCCTGGCATAAAAATAATTTATGGTCATCATAGAAAAATTTAAAAATACAGATAATCAAAACTTCAAAAAATATTCATAATCTACAGCCAGTTTTAACACTTTAAGGATAAATTTTCAAATACTGGTATAATTTTTTAAAGAGAGATCTCATTAAATACGCATCTGCAGCTTGCTTTTTGTATATATAATAATACACCAAGTATTCATTTTTCTTTCACTCCATATTTTCTACATTATTATTTTAAAGGCTACATTTTTTTTTGTTGTATGGTGGGTGTAAACTAATGAATTTGGCCAGTTTCTTGTTATTAGACATTGTGTCAAATTTTTCTCTATTTCAAAAAAATAGAATAAATATCCATATATTGACACATTTATGCACAACCATATCACATCCTAGAAAAAAATTCCTAGGAGTGAAATTGCTGGCTCAGAGGATATGTAAACTTTTAAGACTTTTTGGTGAACACTGTCAAGTTACTCTGCTGAAAAAGTAGTTACCCATCCACTTACCAAAGAAAAGTGTAAGGGTGCCCATTTCCCTCCTGCTACTATCTTTACCTTAATCTTGATTTATTTAGCAGATTGAAAACGGCATCTAAATGTTTTAATTTGCTAAATATTTCTTTTATCAGTTTTTAATGTAATGGTTATTAAACACAAATTTAATAATTAGTAATTGGCTATTTACATTCCTTACCTTTTTAAAAAAATTTTATTTTAAATATGTGGGGTACAATTCAGGGTTAGGTATACAAATGATCATTATGTAGGTACCCTTGTTGATGAGGTGTGCCCCCCCTCCCCTGGCAGTTTCCCACTACTGCCAATCCCACCCTGCCCTTCCCTGGCAGTTTCCCGCTACCACCAATCCCTTCCTTATAGTATTACGATAGTTGTTCAAGGTCTGCTTATGAATGAGAACATGTGATACTCGATTCTTTGTTTCTGTGATAGATCACTCAGTACTATGGCCTCTAAGTCCATCCAAGTTGATGTGAAGTTCATAATTTTGTCCTTCTTTATGGCTGCATAATATTCCATCATGTATATGTACCACTTTTTTTTATCCAGTCTTCTTTCAATGGGCAGCATGGTTGGTTCCATCTTTTTGCTATTGTAGGTAATGCTGCAATAAACATGCGTGTGCAGGTATCTTTTTCATAGACTGATTTGAGTTCCTCCGGGTATATTCCTAGTAGGGCAATTGCAGGGTTGTATGAGAGGTCAATTTTTAGATCTTTTAGGAATCGCCACACTGTTTTCCACAGAGGCTGTACTAATTTACACTCCCACAAACAGTGTAGAAGTGTTCCCTTTTCGCTGCATCCTCTCCAGCATCTGTTGTTTTTTTGGTTATTGATGATGGCCATCCTGACTGGAGTTAGATGGCATCTCAGTGTGGTTTGCATTTGCATTTCTGTGATGACTAGTGAGGCTGTGCATTTTTTTATGTATCTGTTGGTTGTTCATATATCTTCTTTTGAGAAATGTCTATTCATATCTTTTGCCCACTTTGTAATGGGACTGTTTATTTTTTTCAATTTTGGCACATTTGCGTTCCTTATAGATCCTAGATGTTAGGCCTTTGTCAGATATACAGTGAACCTTAGAAAATGCAGGAGACACCCTTACGGAAATTGCAACAGGCAACCAATTCCTGATCAAAACCCTAAGTGTCCATGCCATATGAAATAAGATAGACAAGTGGGACCTCATCAAATTGACAAGCTTCTGTAAAGCCAAAGAAACCACTGAGAGAGTGGGGAGACAGTCCACAGACTGGGAAAAAGTATTTGCCAGCTGTATATCACTTCTCACTTTTTGAAATGCTTATGATATGTTCTGCTTTGCCCTGTATTTTAAACTCACGTGTTTTTCTTTTTTCTTGTTGATTTGACAAAATTCTCAATATATTAAGAATATACTCAACACACATATACGTGTTGCAAGTTTGTTATTTATCTTTTATTTATTTTATTTTTATTCATTTTATTTTATGTTATTGCATTGTGGGGTACATGCTAGAATTTACTACATAAATTGCAGGCAGGTAAGATTTGGGCTTCCAGCAATCCCACTCTTCCCCTGATAGTAGACCTGGTACCCAGTATATGGTTGTGTGTCCCTTATCTCTCCTACATTCCTCCCTCGTTTAGTGGTGTCCAGAATCTGTTGTCCTCAACTTTGTACTCATGTTTTGTTTTGGTTTTTTTGTACTCAGTGATCAGGGCCCACTTATAAGTGAGAACATACAATATTCAGTTTTCTGTTTCTATGACAGTTCACTTAGAATAGTGGTCTCCAGCTGCATCCATGTTGCTGCAAAGGACAATTTTGTTGTTCTTTATCACTACATAGTATTTCATTGTGCATATGTACCATATTTTCTTTATCCAGACCACTTTCAATGGGAATCTGGGTTGGCTCTATGTTTTTGCTATTGTGAATAGTGTTGCAAAAGACATATGTGTGCTGGTGTCTTTATGGCACAGCAATTTATATTCCTCTGGGTATGTATTCCCAGAAGTGGGATTGCTGGATCGTATGGGAGCTCAATTTTTTTGTTTTTTGAGAAAACGTCACACTGTTTTCCATAAAGGTTGAGCTAGCTTACATTTCAATCAAAACTAAAATGATATATTACTTAATACCAGTAAAAATAGCTATCATTACCACAAAAAGGTGTTGGCAAGGCTGCAGAATAAAGGGAACATTTATACTTTTTTTTTTTTTTTTGAGTTGGAGTCTCACTCTGTCACCCAGACTGGAGTGCAGTGGCCACGCCCGGCCACCGCAGCCTCAACCTGCTGGGCTCTGGCGATCCTTCCACCTCAGCCTTCCAAGTAGCTGGAACTACAGGTGTGCGCTACCACGCCCAGCAAATTTTTTTTTTTTTAACTGTAGAGATGAGGTCTCGCCAAGTTGTCCAGGTGGGTCTCGAACCCACGGGCTCAGGTAATCCACTCACCTCAGCCTCCCAAAGCGCAGGATTACAGGCTGAGCCACCGAGCCCGGCTCCTTTATTTTTAAAGTCTTAAAATTTTGAGACCCTGGAACCCTTTTTCTTATCCTTTTCCTCCTAGAATTTCTTCAACTTTTTATATCTTTGCTACCCAAATATTTCTATGAAGGAACTCATTGACATCACAGAGGCTGCAGCAAGAGGTCAAACATGAGTTGGAGTCGCATTTCTGCCATCTGCAGCCCAAGCAATTTCAGGAAGTAATTCAGTATCCCAGAGCTTCAGTTTCTTTATCTGTGCTAGATAATCTTTAATATATTTTCTACTTCTAAAACTCAGTGATTCTAAGAATTGGCAATAACAGACGTTTCCATTCTGTGTGCCTTTATAAACATAAGTAAAAAGAACATTTACTTTAAACCTTTTTTATTTTTTTGAGTTGGAATCTCACTCCATCACCCAGGCTCAAGTGCAGTGGCACGCTCATGGCCACTGCAGCCTAGGCCTGTTGGGCTCAGGCTATCCTTCCGCCTAAGCCTTCCAAGTAGCTGGAACTACAGGCGCGTGCTGTCACGCCTGGCTTATTTTTTTTATTTATTATAGAGATGAGGTCTCACCAAGTTGCCCAGTCTGGTCTCAAACCCATGGGCTCAGGCAATCCTCTCGCCTTAGCCTCCCAAAATGCTGGGATTATAGGCATGAGCCAACATGCCCGGCCTATTTTAAACTTTAATAAATAGTGAAATGAAATGTAATGAAGAGAAGAGCTTTCTAATGCAATTGATTTATTAAAAGAATAAGCTTTCTGCTCAGCATGGAAATATAATCTATCTCAAATGAATGCTCATTTAAAAGGCAGGTCTTCTAGAAGACTGTATAACTGCAGCTTGTTGGAATTTCTGAAAAGTTCCCTGAAGTGTATATAATCTACCCTTATTTTTCAGATGATGACACTGAGGCCAGAAAGGAAAGGTGAGTAAAAAGTCAACAGTGAGTTAGATGAAGAGTCGAATCCAAACCCCCCCACTTCTGAGGGGGAGTTTTTCTGCCACGATACCTCTGAGGTGTGTACCCAAGAAACAACTTAGTTCAGTGTTTAGGAGCAAGAGTTTTGGAATTCCACTGCCTTACTTCAGTCTGGCTCTATTTCTACTATGTCTCTGTATGTACTGGACAAGTTACTGGGCCTCTCTCACTTCAGTTTTTCTATCCTTAATATCAAGGTAATAAAATTCCTACCTCATAAGCATGTTATGAAGATTAAATGCATTAACACATGTTTAGTGCTTGGCCCAGTGCCTAGACCAGTGAAAGTGCTCAGTAACTGTTAGCAGCTAATAATAAATTGACTTAAATCAGGGGTCCCCAACCCCCAAGTCGCAAATCAATACTGGTCGGTGGACCCGACCACACAGCAGGAAGTTTTCTTTTTCTATTATTAATATTTTTTACCTTACTTTGTTTTATTATTTTTATAAAGATGTGGGTACAGGTCAGGATTAGGTATATGAGTGGTTTACAAGCAGGTGAAGATTGGGCCTCTATCTGGACCTCACTTCACCTGGTTTAGGAGTCGGTACCCTTAGTGAGGTTATGTGCCCCGCTACCTCCCCTGGCAGTGTCCGGCTACTGCCAATCTGTTTCTTCAAGCATTGTGATAAATCTTCAGGACCCACTTATAAGTGAGAACATGTGGTATTCAGTTCTTTGTTTCTGTGATAGATCACTGAGTATGATGGACTCTAAATCCATCTAAGTTGCTGCGAAGTCCATAATTGTGTCTTTCTTTATGGCTGCATAGACACCAGCATTAGATTTTCACAGGAGCACGAGCCCTATTGTGAACTGCCCATGCGAGGGTTGCACGCCCCTTATGAGACTCTAATGACTCTAATGACTGATGACTCTAATCCCCTGCCACTCCCATCATCTGTCTGTGGTACAACTGTTTTCCATGACACCGGTCCCTGATGCCAAAAAGGTCGGGGACTGTTGAAATATACCAAGGTATACCAAGTGAAAATCCATCTTCCCTTCTAGCCCTACTTTCCTAACTTCACTATTAGAAGAAGTAAAAAAGAGTCATTTGAATAAACAAAAGTATTTTTTGAAAAGATTTTTACTGAGCTTCTATGGCATGTTCAGTAGAGTGCTGAACTGCATGAGGAACAGAAAATGAAAGTGAAACAACCCAGTCCAGATGTTTTCTAAGAGAGGCATACCTGACCCAAGTTTAACCAATCCCTCCTTGAGACTGCCTCCATTCAGTATGAAATCGGTTAAAAAATAAGACCACATATCAAATCCTTCTGAAATAGGAAATCAGTTAGAAAAGATAACGAGAGAAAGTGTTTCTATTCATGTGACAAAACCAGATGCTTAAATACACAGTGATAGGAAGATGCCAAGGAGATGTGAAAGACCTTTACAAAGAAAACTACAAGACACTGCTCAAAGAAATCAAAGGGGATACAAACAAATGGAAAAATATCCCATGCTCATGGATTGGAAGAATCAACATTGTGAAGATGTCCATCCTACATAAGGCAATCTACAGATTCAATGCAATACCCATCAAATTACCAGCAACATTCTTCTCAGACCTAGAAAAAACAACACAGGAATTCATATGGAAACACAAATGACCAAGAATAGCCAGAACAATCCTCAGCAAAAAAAGGAAACAAAGCCGGTGGTATCACATTACCAGTCTTCAAACTTTACTATAAAGCTATAATCATCAAAACAGCCTGGAATTGGTACAGGAACAGGCATATAGACAAATGGAATAGAATTCAGATTCCACAAGCAAAGCCTCAATTTTTTAAACCAACTCATCTTCGACAAGATGGCAAGTAAACACATGAAAGGATGTTCAACATCATTATCCATTGGGAAATGCAAATTAAAAGCATAATGGGTCGGTGGATTAGTGGTTGGGCCTAAGTGCTGCTTCTAAACTGATAGTGTTTTTCTATATTTTTTCCTGGGTGTGGGAAACACATATGAATTTACTTTCTGATAATTTATTGATCTGTACTTTAGGATTTGTGCACTGTTCTCCAAGTTTGTTGTACTTCAACAGGAAAGTTAATAAAAAAACATACAATATGCAGAAACAAAGAACAGTCATCTCAAGAAATCAGATATGGTACAAACAGTATTTTCTGATCTTTGGGCATGAAAAATTACATATTCACACTAAAAAATAAGATATTAAATCTTTTATATTTTAATTTATATTTTTAGTTAATAAATTGCTTAAAAAATTGAACATGGACAGTTTCACAAATAACAATTGTCAAAGAAAAAATACACAAAAATTATAAACTATAAAATAAAGAGAATTACTATAGTATATATCAACTTTATGATATATACCTAGATATGGGCACAGAGATAAACCATGATTTTTAAATATTTGATTTATAAAAATTAAAAATAAAATGAGCCAGGCTCAGTGGCTCAGCCTGTAATCCCGTGCTTTGGGAGGCTGAGGTGAGTGGATTGCCTGAGACCCCGGGTTCGAGACCCGCCTGGGCAACTTGGCGAGACCTCATCTCTACAGTAAATCAAAAAATTAGCTGGGCATGGTAGTGTACGCTTGTAGTTGCAGCTACTTGGAAGGCTGAGGTGGAAGAATCGTCGGAGCCCAGCAGGTAGGGGCTGCGGTGGCCGGGAGCAGCCACTTCACTCCAGTCTGGGCTACCGAGTGATACGCCAACTCAAAAAAAAAAAAAAAAAAAGAAAAGAAAATCTACTCTTCCTTAACATATGAACTATCTTTGAGTTTCTGTTGTCATCTAATCTCAGTTTGGGCACAGTTTTTGAGTTGCCATTGCTCCAATTGTGACCTCAATAATGCATAAATTGACACACTTTTTAAGTGTCACGATTCCAAATTTTCACCAAAAATTGTTGGACTAAATCAGCTTGAACTTGGTGTTCATCTCTAGTTTTACCCACTGTAGGCAAAAAGGCAAAGTCACCTGTTAAAACACTATCACCCAAGTCTATCCCTTAGAAGTAACCATGGATGAGGAAGCATCACTATAAAAATGTATAATTAAAGAAACAGTGACTAGTATTGTTATTTTGATCATTTTTATTTGTCATTTTGAGTGGGATTCCAATAACTCAAAATATGTTTGACTTCAAAAGTTTTTTCTGGACAGTCCGAGTTGACATAAAATGTGAAGAAAATGCTTGTGAATTTGGTAACATAGAAACAAAATTAAAGTTGTGTTAATTGCCCATTTGATTGCCAACCAAATTCATAATTGTTCCTAAGGGTAACGACAAGAAAAAAAAGAGGGAGACTAAAAAATATTGCACATGTTTATAACTAAAAATCCACATTATTTCCTGATCTACCATGACTCCTTTTATAATTGGTACTAAACTTAAGATAATAAGGAGAAGGAACGAGGTCAAAAACCAGAGATATTTACATCACTAAGATTTTTATAAGCTGATGGTAATCTTATAAGTGAGAAAATATAAATTGTTCATTAGGAAAAGTCTTAAAATTCTTGCTTCATCAGGATATTTACTATTATATTCTTATATTATTGCACAAATATAATGTAATAGCACCCATACTGCCAAATTACATGTAGATATAAAGAAAAGCAGGACGAATAAAAGGGGCATTATCAGGATCAGTTGAACATAAGGATAAATTAAAACAAAATTCAACAAGACTTTGAAATATGTAGAGGGAATTATTAATTAACTAGCTAGCAGAAGCAATTTTATTCTCTGGCTCTACAGGAATAACTGATGACTGTGTCATCATCTTCTCCACAATCAGCCTCATACCCACTTGACCTCCTTCACCTTTGTTCACATGCCAGGCTGAAACAATAGAAAGAACATCTGGGCATCTTGCCTACCCAAAGTCTCCAGAGCTCTTGTTGCTTCTCTGAGTTTAATCTTTATTTAACCTTTGTTTTAACGATAAAAGATTGTCTCTCTCAGCAGTTCTTCACATACAGTGTACTTTTGTCACTGGTTCCCAATCCAAACACTTAAATATCAAGAAACTTGACTTAGTCAACCTACATGACTTGTTTGTTTGCTTCTTCAAATTCTAGTAGAGCTTGATCTATTGACCTTAAATAAGAAATTGGATCGGGTCAGATTCTCCTTATGCGTAAGATACTTCCTTCATATAAATTTGACACAGTAGGAAGCTGCATTATCTTTTAGCATATCAGCATGTCTTTCATCAAATCATATTTTAAAAGTTGTAAATGTCTCTGCTTTTTAAAATGCTGACTTTGATCACTTCGAAAAACTTAAGCACAGAAAACTCTGACTCAGTGTTATAGTTGAACCATCACTCTATTTAATAACATATATTTTAAAAGGCATAGATGAGAGAAACAAAACATTTCTGGTGCATGTACCATAAAGTCTAGATATTAGATACATTTCCATGAACCTAAATGATGCAGAAGCTAGGGAAAATGCTAGCTGGGGGAAAATAAGGTACCAACTTGGAAAATCACATTTGCAGATACCGGGGTTTGTTAGACATTCTTCAGTGAGATGTGAATACATGCTTTGTTTGGCAGCTTATATAAAGAAATAAAATTTATATTAGTAAGCATTTAAAGAAATTGAAGATGGTTAAAATAAAAACATTTCTAAAAAGTGAAAAAAATTGGTACAAAATTGTACATAGTTGTACATAGTTATGTTTTTATTCTCATTAGGTTAACAGCCAGAATATCAGCTGGAAGAAATAAACAGCACTAGGGTATATTTACCTTGGTTAAAGTTCATACTAGATCAGCAATGATAAGATCTTCTGAGAAAATAATTACTTCACGCCAGATAACTCACAAGTGTCCGACTGTTTACCACCCAGACATAAAAGCCTCAACCTCTATTGATTAATGTCAGCTAATATTATCACGATCAGTTAAGCAGCTATTTTCAAATCCATGCATATTAACAAAGTGAAACGAAATCTCTCATTGGAATTTCCACAACGATAATAGAAACACATCAGCCTCTCAGAGAAGGTTTATAATAAGTAGGGAAATCACATGAGTGGAAAGTAGTCACCTCATAAAAGTGTGAAATGGGGTAAAAATGATGAAAGATGTCAATCCAATGCACCTTCATCAGGATGAAAAAGTTATCTCAAAGCACTTCTCTGATACACCTTACTTTTTCTTTTTTTAAAAAAATACATTTACTGCTTTATTATACAGGATACAGATCAGCTTGTGAACAAGGCATGTGAGAAGGGGCAAGGAGTTTCCACGCTCGTTTCTTTTTGATCCAGATTATTCCACCTCTCATCCTCCTAGAACAGAACCATCGATGCTCAGTTTGCACTTCAGTACCTATCTTAGCACTTCAAAGATTTGCTACTTATCCGAACTTCCATTCTGGAAGGATGGACATTGGCTTTCAAACAGTCGATTTTTTTTGACAATCTACTTTTTTTTTATACTCGGGATTTTATTTTTCATAAGTGATTTCTCCCTGATTCAGCTACAAGTTTTGCAAAACCACCTATTCCATCCTTTTTCGTATTAACTGGCCATATCAATTGAACCCCTCAGAAATGGTTACTAATGCAGATACATTATTTGATACAAAGTTAGAAAAGAAATAGAAATTCTGAGAGCTTGTGGAGTTGGGCAAACTGCTCTCCAGTTGTTTGCTGATTGTAGATTTGCTGTGATAGTTGGCCTTATTTATTTTTGGAGGGTTCTTATACTATATGCCCCAGTCTGTATTTTGTGTTTTTGTTATTTTAATAACTGGGATGTGAGTGAGGATTTGCACCGGCATTTCCGAAGTGTTATACGCATAAGAAACAGTATTGAGTTAACCCTGGAGCAACAAAAAGTGAAGACCAGATGCCTAACCTTGCCCCCATCTAAAAAATCTGGCACTGTAATACGTCTAGCCTCCCTAAAACACAGATGCTCCCCTGAGGAAAAAGAGAAGTGGGTCCTAAAACTCCACTGAATTCTATTTTCTTTTCTTTTCCTTTTTTTTTTTTTTTTTTTTTTGAGTTGGAGTCTCACTCAGTCGCCCAGACTGGAGTGCAGTGGCCGCTCCCGGCCACTGCAGCCTCGACCTGCTGTGCTCCGGCGATCCTTCCGCCTCAGCCTTCCAAGTAGCTGAACTACAGGCGCGCGCTACCACGCCCGGCTAATTTTTTGATGTATTGTAGAGATGAGGTCTTGCCAATTTGCCTAAGTGGGTCTCTAACTCGCAGGCAATGTACTGAAATTTAATTCTGGCAAGTGAGGTACTTTGAAAGGCTTACCAACTGTAAAGAAGGTTAATTTCTGGCATACATTTTCAAACAGATTTATAGTCTGTCTAAATGAACAATAGTTAGGAAATACCACTTTGTTGTAGTTATGTTTTTCTTCCTTTAATAATTTTATTAGATTTTTTGCTAATTTTCACAATAAAAATCAATTTTGAGTCTTAAGTCACACTGTTGTTATTTTCAGTGTTTTTTTGTTTGTTTGTTTGTTTTTGTTTTGTTTTGTTTTTCTGAATATCTACCATATAGACTTCAATCCTATTGAACGGATATCTATGACTTCCAAGATTTGATTCAAAGTAAATTTCCAAGTACCCTACCTTATTCATTCATCTTTAGGGCCAACTACTTTCTTGCTCAGTTTTGATCCATACTTGCCTTTGGTGATGAACACCTTTTCTTCATCTCCCAAGACATGGTATTCTCATCTTCAAGGAGTATAGGTAACTTGATGCTAGGTAGAGTTAAGTTGTTCAGTTTACTCATTTATACATGTAAACACAATTATATCTATTTCTACATCAATCTTCCTTTCCCTGAGGTTACACTGACAATTCAAGTCCAAATCTGCAGAATTTATTACAGCCTACCCTGTTTATTTGTAACTATTTTTTCTGAAAGTGAAAAACTGTGCTATTATCATCAATATATTTACCTACTTGCTCAGTCCTAGAAATTATATGAAATAATTTCAGAATTTCTAACACATAAAAATACCTCTGTAAAAAACATATGCATTGAAGTCCCACATTTATGGACAGTATTTTTTATTGCTGTTAGACTTAGAGTATATAATAAAAATATTGTTTTTCCAATGTTACTTTTTTCAAAACTCTTAGTGATTTTCTTCCCCCACCCTTTTATTATAATTATGCTATTTATTTGCTTAATATGCCATTCACATCTTCATTTGCATCAATGTGGATCATTTTATAAGTTGAATTGTGTGCCCCTCCAAATTTATATGTTGAAGCCCTAGCCCATAGCATGTCACTGTATTTGAAGATATGGCCTTAAAGAGATAAGTAAAAATTAAATCATTAAAGTGGGTCCTAATTCAATTTTACCAATGTACTTATAAGAGGGTGGAATTGGACAAATAGGAAGATACCAGAGATTCTTCTACACATAGAAAATACCATGTGAGGACACAATGAAAAGGCAGTCATTGAACTATGAGAAAATACATCTCTGGGTGTAAGGCACTCAGTCTGTGATATTTTATTGTAACAGCTCTAGCAAGCTAAGGCAGCCCCCCATCAGCTTTAATTTTAATGGTTTCTTTATGTTTTAAATATGTTTCATATATTTAAATGATTCTTTAAAAACATAATGACATATTTTTTTAAATGTCACTCTCCATCATCTTTTTTTTTTTTTTTTGAGTTGGAGTCTCGCTCCATCACCCAGGCTGAAGGGCAGTGGCAGGCTCACAGCCACACCAGCGTCGACCTGCTGAGCTCAATCGTTTCACCTCAGCCTTCCAAGTAACTGAAACTACAGGTGCGTGCTACCACAACTGGCTAATTTGTGTGTGTGTGTGTGTGTGTGTGTGTGTGTGTGTGTGTGTGTGATTTGCTGTAGAGAAGAGGTCTCACCAAGTCGCCCAGGCTGTTCTCCAACCATGGGCTCAGGCAGTTCGCTCATCTCAGCCTCACAAAGTGCTGGGATTACAGGCTTGAGCCACCGCCCCTGGCCTCCATCATCTCTTTTACTTTATTTTCTTTTCTGTCATCTCACCATTTCTGTAAGTCAACAATGTTATTAGTTGTTGTTTTATTTTTATTTCCCTACATGTATTTTCTTTTCCCTCCTTCCTTCCTTTCTTCTCCCCCTCCTTTCTCCCTTTCTTCTTTTTTGCTTCCCCAAATTAAAGAGAGAACGTGAGTACTCTATCATTTCTTTTATCTTACTATATGCAATTTTGGCACAATTACTTTTTTTCACTTAAAAATATAAATAAAAAACCACACTAGTTCAGAGTGATGGGTTCCCCAACCTTTTATTAACATATTTCACTACTCTCCTGAATTACTATTCAGGTTGATTCCAATAATTTACAAATAATACTTCAATGAATAAATGTGTATTTATATATTTTCATATTATTGAAAAATGTATCTTTACAGTAAATTCCCAGGTCAAATGTTAGTTGCAAGTGCTATTTTGTTAGACATTGCCAAATTTGTCTATAAAAAAGATAGTTTTTATTCCTATCAGCAACATATGAGAGAGCCTGTTTCTCCAAAAGAATGAGGCATCCTATTCTGAGTTTTACTGATTTGAGGATGAGAAATGGACATTTTAAAAAATCATTTTGTTATTTACTTATAATATGCCCATTAATACATTATTGTTCCTTTCACAAGCATGGTAAAATCATGTTGTACTTCATATTTTGATCCTTGTCTTGTCAATTTATTCTTCAATTTTTTCAGCTTTGTAATATCATTTTATGTTTTGAAAGATTTCATGGACTTTTGTAATTCAGTTTTTCCAATATTTTTGTTTTAAATTTTATATATTTGATTTACATAATTTCTTATCTAATAATTATTTTTCTCACAGCATTTTGCTTAACTTTTATGTGTTTTTGAATATATCTGGAGGAGCCAATTATTTATCAGCTTCTGTTATCAGAATTAGATTCAATTTTATATCTAATATCCTGTTTGTTCATCTTAGTTTTTATCTTTCATTTTATTGGTTTATTTCTGAATTCTGGTGATCTAAAAAGTAATTTAATTAATATGGGTAGCTTATGTAAATTTCTTCTGTTGTTGTATAGGTACTTGTTTCCAAACCTCTGTTCTCTGAATTTGAGTTGCTCTTTGTATATAGATGGATTAATATATACATAACACAATAGATATTGGTACTCACCCCACTGGACTTGGAGATAATGTCTCAGAGATTGGGTTTTCAAAGTATGCGGAATCCGTCCTGCAAAGAGTGCCCTGTTCCCCCCAACCCCAAGACCTGTTCTTTGCCTAAAAATTCCATTGCTGTTGCTGAAGATTTGGCATTAAATATTGTTACAATATGTACAAAAAAGCCTCACATTAACTTTTTTTTTTTTTTTTTTTTTTTTTAAGTGGAGTCTCACTGTCACCCAGACTGGAGTGCAGTGGCCGCTCCCGGCCACCGCAGCCTCGACCTTCTGGGCTCTGGCGATCCTTCTGCCTCAGCCTTCCGAGTACCCGGAATTACAGGCACACGCTACCACACCCGGCTGATTTTCTTTATTTATTGTAGAGATGAGGTCTCGCCAAGTTGCCCAGGTGGGTCTCGAAGCCGCGGGCTCAAGCAATCCACTCACCTCAGCCTCCCAAAGGCGCAGGATTACAGGCTGAGTCACCGATCCCGGCACTTTTTGTTTCCTTTATCCTATCCATGTTGAAATATTAAAGCCAAGTAGGTAAATTAGAGAGAGAAATAAGGCAATTTTAAGAAGATTTTTAACTTTAGAACATACTCATAAGGTGAGTATGTGCTGTTTGGTTAAGAGTATTTGGTCAGTCTAACAACTTCTTTGCAGTTCTAAAGATTTTAGCTAGCTTCTGAACTCAGTGATTTCAAGGTTATATTGTTAAATGGTAAGCCCTAAGAGATCAAAATGCATTCACCTTACAATGAGAGTCATGATGTAAATGCTACACACAACTCCATACCCATCTAAGAAACTGCTTTATTATTGTCATGGCCATACTACTTTCTGAATTGTTTACTGGACATTAGTCAGTTCAAGGCATTAAAACAATGGTCTCAATTAATTGAGCAAGAAATGCATGTTTAACTAAATACAAGTATATCAAGAAGAAGCTATATGAGAAATCACTGTTTAAGATAGCAGCTACAATTGAGAAACAAATCAGTCTCCTCCAGGGATCTTTTCAGTCTTCAAGATGGGCATTAAAAAAACAATATATATATATTAGTAAGAAGTTAGAATATTATTCAGGAATATTGTTTATCTATTACTGAAAGAAATATTACTAAGGTTCCAGTTGATCTACTAAAATTGCAATTGACTGTTAGAATTACTATTGTGACCTGAACAAATATCCCTTTGAAAAAGACTTGGTTGATGTTTGTTTCTATCTTTCTTACTTGTCTAAGTAATTTTAAAGTGCCTTGTAACTTAGATGAGAGGAACATGACTTTGTTTCTCACAATTTAAAGGAATTTGGGTACCACTATTCCATTGAGAGGAAACAATTTCTCATTTGCTTCATTCTGAGATTTTTTAAAAAATCATATTTATGCATATTTGCTATCTAAACCATTGAAACTCAATGGAATGCAAAGTTTATTTTGGAATGTAAAAAATAAAATCTCAATTATTTCCCTTTCTAATAAACTTCAAAAATACTGGGAAAGTAATTTTATTTTTACAGTAAATTATGGCCCTTATTATACCAATATATACAATAACATGTGGTATGTATGTGTGTGTGTGTGTGTGTGTGTGTGTTTATTTGCTGAATACAGTAAAGTTTCAGACACAGATACACAAGTTCACCAGCAGTCAAGATGTGACTGGATATTTTTAAATGACTTTGTGAACTTTCAGATAATACTACATATTTTACTATTATTTAAGTTTGGCTGCTAACTAAAAGAGATACCCAGCTAAGGAATAACAATCTTTCAAATACAAATTAAAAATAATAAATTTAGACAGCACTTTATTGCACTGTGGTGATAAAATACATTTTTCTTCCCCATGGTGTGAAACAAGAACTGTGTACTTCCAAAATTCACATTTAGCAGCATTATCATGGTTGGCTTCAACCTAGCAGCAAAATAATCTGACAGGGTCATTTTAAAAAGGGCTTGAAATGGATGACATGACAGCAATTTACTAAATTTCAAATAGTAACAAGATTATTGGACTGGAAAAAAGTGTTAATAAGGTGGCCTGCTATCTGACTCCTTGCCTTATTTTCAGTGATCTGTGGTTGGATTCATCATAAGCCTCATAAAATGATGAACACGGTGATAGATTTTTGAATAAAATGACTAAAAATCAAAATCAGACCCATTAAGCAAAGTGACTTTAGAGGCTAGAGTGCTAAATCACATGAAAGGATCTTATTTTGATTCAAAAAATAGCATTAAATGGGACTGAAACTGTCATATGAAAGAATGAGGCTGAGCACAGGAATATAATAGGCACTAATCCTTGTTTTATAAAAATCAAGGACACCTTGCATGTGTGTAGATTTTGCTATGATGCTATTATAGATACAAACTAAACCTAACCTTAAAAAAAATATGAATGATAAGTATAAGAAACTAAGATAATAAGAAAAAAGATATTAATAGGAGTTAAAATGACAATCATATTTACTATTCTGATTGGATAAATATAATAATTTAACAAAATACAAAAAAAAACTATTACATGCTTTTAGTTGATTTTAAAACAAAAATGTCAGTGTCATAGCTTTATTCCTAATATTTTTTAATATCTGTTGAACTTTGTTTAAAGCAAAAATGTATCTGGATTTTTTTTTTCTCCTCCCATCCTCTAGAATTTTTTATTTAAATTTTAAGTGGTATGAATTTAATAGAAGCTTTTAAGAATTAAATACAATTTAAAATTTTATTATTAAAAGAAATGTGTTTTTCTACAATTGCAAAAAGAAAACAGATTTAAAGAAATACCACAATTAAAAAAAAAGTCTTAAAATATTTTAAAATATATAATAAAATACTTCATTATTTGATTATAATATGTTTTCCTTTTCTTTTTTTCTCTATACACACACATACATGTATATGGGGTATATTTATCTACAATATGTGATATATATAATATAATATATTTCACACACATATATACATACTACAATTGTTTCTAAGAGTTCTAGATACTATTGTATTAGAAAAAATGTGGGTTGTTATAAGCAGTTTAAGTTAAATGCCTAAGAGGTTTTCCTTTAATCAATGTTATTTATTTATTCTACTTTTCTATTCTTGTTTATTGCTTTGTAAACTGTGCGATTTGAGATTTTTTTATTTTTCTAAAGGTAGAATAGATATAATAATAAATGCTACCAGATTTAATTAAAGTAACCATTTTAAAAAATAAACATATACAATATTTTATACAGCTATGTTCATATCACTCTAGAAAACTTTGCCCTGGTAGATCTCTCTTTACATAAGAATTAGGTTATTGTATGTAACATTTTTTGATACATCAAATATAGTAGGGCCTCTCAAATAAAGCATATCTTTGTGTTTTCCTTAAACTCCTCCAGATATTTTGAAATACTAGTGCAAACCTAATTTAGGCTTAAGATTGGATCTCTGCTACATTAAAATGTAAAATATATTAGAATTTTATGTTTCAAAAAAATGAAGAAAGCTGGTTTTGCTTAGATAGATAAGCAATACAAGATTAAATTGTTTAAGCACTAAAAGGTGAGAAATTGCAGAGACATTTTAAAATACAGATTTCACATTGAAAATAATGTACAGATAGAAGAAAACATGAACCCACTGGAAACCATAATAATACATGGAAATTAATACAGATAGAATAAAATCAGCACAGGCATACTGACTAGACCTGCAGACCATAGAAGTAGACTTGGTACTGGTATATCTATTGTATCTTATATTTGAGAGTTTTGAAAAAAGTAAACTTTGAAAAATAGATATTAGTTAGGAAGCACTGAAGTAAAGATTGCTTTTTCTGACTCCTAAGATTAAATATATTATTAGAAAAAACATAAGAGTCAAGGAATTGAAAACTTGATGTCTATAAGGAATGAGAATACAGGTTTATTTTTTTTCTTTCTTTTTTTTTTTTTTTTTTTTTTGAGAAAGCAGGATTTATTGAGGACAGAAAAGCTCACACAGTGGGAGGGGACCTGAAGGGGTTGCCCCAGAATTATTTTCAACATGTGAGAATTGTTTTTCATTAAGTGGAGAAACAGTAACATTTGTAAAAGTCAAAATGGTTGCATATATTTTAACTCCAAAATTACTAACAGCCGGGGACTTCCAAAATTACTAACAGCTGGGGAAGATGGCAGTGTAACCAGTCAGACTGTGCTAGTCCATTTGTGTGTGATTGATTGTATGGACAGTTCTGTGTGTTTCTTTGTGTAAGTAGGAGTGTGAGAGGCTGACTGAGTGAGAACTCAGGAGCACTCCTGGTGTAGCTACTGGTGCTGCAGATGCTCTGCTTGAACCTTAGCACTTCCTAGAGCACTGAAGCTGAGTACCATTTTCGAAAATCAGCAGAGATTTTCCAAGGAAAAATGTTGGAGTGGTTTCCAAATCCAACACTACTGTGCTGGGCTGAATGCTGGCAGCAGAGCCACGAAGGGAGTGCAGCAAGGAAGCCTGAGGCAGAGTCCCAAAGAAACAGTGGGGAGAAGTTACCAGAGCCTGGACTGGGTTCCAGAGCCTTCCAATCAGGTCCTAATATCTGGAGACTGTGGTAACCGCTGGAGAGAGAGTTATCAACCCCACTCATGAGAGGAACAACAGGTGGCAGAGAAACTGACCAGACTTTCCAATGCCTGGGCAGAGAAATGCTCCAGGGCAGCCTCTGTGGAACAGCAGAACTGTGTCTTGAGACCAGGTGCTATCTTTGCATTGTATCCGAGCTGCTCTTTTTGACCTCAGAGATCATTTCTTCCAGTACACAAGTTCTGGTGGGTAATGGCAGACACAGAACCTCATACGATCCACCCTCCACCCTGAGACAGCTGCTGGGTGACAAACAAAGACAGCAGAACAACACAAGAAGGAGACTGATGAGTGCCTAACTGCCTTTCCTCCCCACTCCTCCCACCCTTAGCAACAAGTGAGAAACAGGGAGGGCAGAGCAGACTCAGGATGACCCATTCCCCTGCCATGAACTGGATGCCCTGGGAGCTGCAACAAAGCTGGAAGAGGAAGGAAGGGGGTGATATTGCACCAGTTATTGTGTCAAGTTATTTCAGCCCTTTTCCCTTACAGGGGCATGGGACCATTATCAATTGCAGGCAACAGGGTGTGAAGATTCTAACAACTTAAGTTCCAACAGCAAACAGGAAATCTGCAGTAATAGCCCTGCAGTTGCAGAACCCATCACAAGAGAAAGTCCCACCTCTCAAAGAGACATACTAAAGCTGAGAATGCTTTATCAGTTTTTTTCTGAGGATGTGTATTGGTTTATTTGTTTGATTATCTCATTTGGTTGCTTTGTTTGTTGGTTTGTTTTCTCTTTTCTTTCCTTCTTCTATTTTTCTTTCTTTGGTCTTTCTCTGTTTTTTTATTACTATTTTTTATTTCTTGTTTTCTTTTTCTATTTTTCTTTCCTCTTTTTCTCTCTTTCTCCTCCTTTCACTCTCTTCTTCTTTTTTTCTCTTTTCCCTCTTATACCCTGTCTTGAACTCAGGGACTATGCAAGCATACTCACTGTAATGTCATATTGTGCAGAGACAAAGAGTGAATCACAACTGATCCATACACTGCCAGTAACCATCAGAGTCCCAGAAAAGAGTCAGTGCTAGAAAGAACAGCTACTGGGGCACAAACAACGGCTACCTCCCAGAACAACAGAACCCAGAAGATACTTTTGGAGATCAGAGAATCACTGGATTGAATGAATAAAAATTAAGAAATGCAATGGCTAAAAATAAATGAAATGGCAATGAAACTAGACAGGTCCAAGAAAACATACTTAGAAATAACAGAAATAAAGAACACCATCCAAGAAATAAATAACAAACTGAAAAGCATGGGAAGCAGACTTGACCAAGCAGAAGAAAGACTCTCAGAGCTGGCAGAACAAAATATGGAATTAAGTCAATCTATTAAAAGTATATATTTTTTTAAAAAGTAAGAGGAAACTGTCCAAGAGATGTGTGATTTTATTAAGAAACCAAACTTACATCTGATCAGAATACCCGAAGTAGAAAGAGTAATGGAAAACACCTTGGAACAAACATTCTATGAGGTCATTCAAGGTAACTTCCCTCAGCTGGGCTCGGTGGCTCAGCCTGTAATCCCACGCCTTTGGGAGGCTGAGGTGAGTGGATTGCCTGAGCCCACAGGTTCGAGACCCGCCTGGGCAAGCGAGACCTCATCTCTACAATAAATCAAAAAATTAGCCGGGCGTGGTAGCGCGCGCCTGTAGTTCCAGCTACTTGGAAGGCTGAGGCGGAAGGATCTCCGGAGCCGCAGGTCGAGGCTGCGGTGGCCGGGAGCGGCCACTGCACTCCAGTCTGGGCAACAGAGTGAGACTCCAACTCAAAAAAAAAAAGAAAAGAAATAAGATAGACAAGTGAGACCTCATCAAATTAATGAGCTTCTGCAAAGCAAAAGAAACCATCAAGAGAGCAGGGAGACAGCCCACCGAATGGGAAAAAAATATTTGTCAACTGTATATCTGACAAAAGCCTAACATTTAGGATCTACAAAGAACTCAAATGGGCTGAAAGGAAAAAACACATAGCCCCTATAAAAAGTGGGCAAAAGACATGAATAGACACTTCTCAAAAGTTGATATATGGGCAGCTAACAGACACATGAAAAAATGCCTAGTCTCACTCATCATCATAGAAATGCAAATCAAAACCACACTGAGATATCACCTAATCCCTGTAGGTATGGCCATCATTAATAAAACAAACAACAAGAGATGTTGGCGAGGATGTGGAGAAAAAGGAATGCTTCCACACTGCTGGCAGGAATTCAAACTAGTGCAACCTCTTTGGAAGACAGTGTAAGCATTTCTGAAAGAACTAAAAATTGACCTTCCATGTGACCCAGCAATTCCCCTATTGGGAATATAGCCAGAGGAACTCAAATTATTCTGCAAAAAAGACACTTGCACACATATGTTTGTTGCAGCTCTATTCACAACAGCAAAAACATGGAAGCAACCATGTTGCCCATCAAAGCTGAACTGGATAAAAAAATGTGGTACATATACACAATGGAATATTATGCAGGCATAAAGAAGGACAAATATATGGACTTTGCCTCAACTTGGATGGATTTGGAGTCAATCATACTCAGTGATTTATCACAAAAACAAAGAGCAGAGTACCATAGGTTCTCACTCATAAGCGGATCTTGAACAATTTTAATGCTATAAGAAAGCGATTGGCAGTCGTGGAAAATTGTCGGGGGGGGAGGTGGGATTGGCAATTGAGAGATATTGCTGGGGAATGGAAGGGCATACCTCATCAACAAGGGTATCTGCATGATCAATGTTTATAGACCAAACCCTGAATTATACCCCACATCTCTATAATAAATGATAATTTTTAAAAATTAAAATTTGCTATAATTTGGATAGGACTTTAAAATTTTTATTCTTTTTTTTTCTCCTTGTTTGTATGGCTGTAGTGTTTTTGTACATGTTCAATTGGCTTTGTTTCTGGGTGCTCAGAAGGTGAAAGCTCTGTACAGTTTCCTTAATTACAGATAAGTTGGTGTGGTGACTTTTTCAGGTATTAGTTGTCATAGTATGGTCATTTTTTTTAATGGTGTAGCTCAGGCTGCAGCCCAGTAAATTACAATTAAGAGTAAGAGCTATTATGTTGTCTCTTTACTCTGCATGTTAGCCCCAAATGAGGGCAGGGCTGCCAGAAAAAAAAAACACACACACACACAAAGAACACCCTTCCCCAGCCATTCTTATCTTAGGAGGTAATGAAGCCACTGGAGTACAGAACCAGCCTCTCTTCATGCAGCTCTGTACACTCAAATGGGAAGAGCCACTGCCATGACGGAGGGAGAGATGATCCCCCTGCTTCAAGTCTATTCTCAAACTTTGATGTTGCCCCCTTTGCAGCTGGTGCTTTGCCCACATTTCCTTTGTACCAAGAAAGGTGTTGGTGGCCTCAAATCTCTCGTCTCTCAGCTTAGTCTCTAGGAAAGCATACTCCCGCGAGAGCTGCCAGTTCCCTGCACTTGCCAGAGTCAGAGCACATTGTGGGGGAATTCTTGGAGTGATGGCGATGCAGTTGTTCACCAGCAGATAATCCCCAGGCAGGGCAGTGGACCTATGGGTAGGCAACCAGCATGATGTTTGTTTTTTGCACCTGAGCCTGAGGTGGAAAGTGTGGCACAGCTGCACAGCTAGCCCTCTAGTTCACTGTTCCTGAGATATCAACAGCCACCAACAGTGCTTCCCTGGTCACAGGGGGTAGAGGAGTTCCCCAGCTGTTTAGGAGTCAGAAGATTGTCAGAGAGGGTTGGAGGGCAAGGAAGCACTCTTACCTACACTTTCTGGTTGACTCTGAGATCCTTAGGGGTAGATCTCTTTCAGACTCTTGCTTTCTTTCCTTCCATATGCCCTAGCTTCAGGCACTCTGACACACATCCTTCTTCTCCTTCCTTTATTTTCTGCTCAAAACTTGGAAAACTGGCATGATTGCACTTAGACAGCCATCTTGAATCTTGCTATGAAAATGTAAACTTTTAACTCTCACTTCTTAACTGTGGACTTTGTAATTGGACTTCAGTTTCAGTGGCTGCTCTGCAGAATGCATATGCAATATAAAATTAGAGTTTGGAACGAAAATTAATTTTAAATGTCTCTATATCTCAAAACATGTCAAGGAAAAAATAAAATAATATGTAAGAACCAAATTGCTATTTAATATAAATGTGGGTTTCCCAGTATTTTTGATTTGTAAGTACCTTTTATAATCATGGCAGGCACTTATATCCTCACACCTATTCCTTTCTCTTGGCCTCATAGCTAGCCTATATATTCTTATCATCCTTTTCATTGGTTGTGACTATAGGAGTAAGTTCTGGTCAATGGCAAGTGGGCAAGTGATATAAGCCACTTCCAAGCCTTCACTCCCTCTTTTTCTTTCTCTGCTGAACAAATGTGGAGAATGCAGCAAAGACTTAAAAAAGAATCCTAAAAATGGAAGAACTTTGAATCCCTGTTTCGTCTATGAAAGGCTCCCAGCAATTAGAAATATAACTATTGGGGTCTTAGGAATTTATAAATGCACTTTTGTTATGTTAAGCAACAGTGACTGATTTGGTGTTTGTTTGTTATAGCAGATAGGAATATTTATTCTAAATAATATAATAGCAATATGCAAACTCTTAAACCCCATAAAATATAGTATTTTACATTTTGAATATTATTTATAAAATAAATATATTTTAATTGGTATATAGTTAAAACTGTGCCACAAATCAGATTTAAAATACAATACATGTTTCTTATATTTAAGAATATGCTATAACTTATTGTCATTTTACAAATGATGTCTTATTTTAGCTCAGCTTAGTTAAGTGCATAACTTGCTTATATGTTTATATAAACTATCTAGCATATTATTTTGTCGTTGATTGAGGCTGCCTGGGTTTGAATTACTGACTAGTTGTGTAAATTGAATGACATCTGAAAACAACACTTCCTCATAGGAGTGACTGAGGCCTTTACTGATACTATAACCTTTGCTGAAAATACTGTTGAGGGCAGGTGTTCCAGATGGCTATTGAGGTGGTTGAAGTGCATAAGTCTCTGCACAAATGAATGTATGCAGAGATGATTATTCACTCCAAGGTGTCAGCAAAAGGATGTATGAATGTCTGATTGAGTGGAGACATGGGAAGGAGAGGCCTGAGATCTCCTGCTTAGGTGGCTGCACTGTGCAGCTGCTCAGATCCAGCACACTCTATGGCCCAGAGGTAGACACCATCTCTACAGGGCCACCCAGATAAGAAAACTTAAAAAGGAATAAAACAGTGAGGATCACCCATGGCCAGTGCCGCCTGTCACTACAGCCCTCCTCCCAGACTAGACACTAGCAATAGGAACTTTGAGAAAATATACCAGAGAAACCCATCCAGAGTCCCAACTGAGGATACCCAAATGGCCCAGACCCCAACCGAAGCATTTGTGGTCTGCCACTGAAACCAAAGAACCCAGTCCCAGATCACAGTGGATGAGTGGAAGTGAGTTTTAATGTGACCCAGAACCCTTTTTTCCAGTGATCCATGAGATGTGTCAGTCAGGTAGGCAGCATTCTGAGCAACACACATGGAGCGAGCTGAACATAAGCAGATCAACTGGAGGCAGTTCACAGCCTCCCTTCAATCACATGGGATAAACAGGGGTCAGCTTTGAGGCATTTGTGGTCTGTGCTGCAGCTAAAGAACCCAGACCCAACTCACAGCAGATGAGTGGTGGTGAGTTTTAAAGTGACCCTGCACCTTTTCCCCAGTGATTGGTGAGAAGTGTACCTAAGGTGGGCAGCATTTTCATCAGCACACAAAGAGAGGTCTAAACATAAGTGAATCAGCTGAGGGAAAATTTCAGCCTCCCCTCTACCACATGGAGTAAACAGAGGGAAAGATTTTGAAGTCAGAAACACCTCTCTTGTGTAATTCCTCCCCTCTGCTACAAGCTAAGAGAAGCTTGTGTCACACCTACAAGATACCAGAAGTCTTGAAACTGCCAAAAGAGGGGGCTCGAGGATTACAAAAGTTTATATATATATAATTTTGTGCATATGTGTGTGTATGTGTGTGTGTGTGTCTGTGTGTGATTCTACATATTTTTAAAAAGATATAGCTTGTTGGGAGTGAGCATTTCATTCTGTTTACCCTTTCTCCTTTTTTTCTTTCCAATAAGGGTATATATTTACATAAGTGTGAATTTTTTCTCATATTATTGGTTTTAGTTTATTTAGGATTTCTGTTTCTTTGTGTGCTGTTTGTCTTTTATTTTTCATTTTGTTTTTGTTTTTACTTTCTTTCATTTTGTTTTGTTTTTTGTTCTTGTTTTGGTTTGATTTTTTCTCCCTCTATCTTTTTCTCTCTTTTTGCTTTTTTCCTTATTTGAAGGTTTGTGTCTTTTTTCTTCTCTCCTTTGTTCTCCCCATTGTCATACCCTCCACAATTTCTCTTTATTAGCTCCTTTTCCTTTCCTCATGTTATTTTGAACCCAGGTGGGATACCTGCATTCCCATTGTATAGACATACTGTAAGATGGTGGGAAGTGAGCCCCTGGGAGCCCGCACACCAATTAGCAAACATTGTGCTCTACAGACAGCCTTTGAATCTTAGCAGCCCCTAACATACCTCATGCAAATCTCAAATCTGAAAGGGAATAACAGCTCCCTGGTTTCAACCAGGTTCCAAAACCAAACTAGTACAGGGGTTTTAGCCATGGTAGAATAGAGAGTTGAGCAACAAGAAGTGAAAACTACTCCCTTTCTCACTGAGCAAAAGAAGTAAAGAAAAAAGAAAAACCCATCACAAATGAAGAAAAGTCAAAGAAGAAACACAGGCACCACATAAAGTTTAAAGAGCATACAGACTTCTGAACTCAAACAATGAAGAGCACCCAGATCGACTGGTCTCAGACCACAAATGCAGAGATCAAGGAATGGTTGGAAAAGATGAACAAGAACTAAGAAAATTAAGATGAAAGCATGAAAGAACTAATGGCTGAGATGCAAACTATAAAGAATACAGTAAATGAAATAGATAATAAGCTGACAAGCATGGAAAGCACAATTAACCAGGCAGAAGAAATAATTTTAGAACTTGAAGACCAAAATCTGGAACTAATTCAATCTGTTAAAAACATAAATAAGAAGCTTAAAATGATAGAACAAAGACTTCAGGAGATGTGGAACTATATTTAGAGACCAAATCTAAGACTGATAGGTATCCTTGAAACATATGAGGAGAATGAGAGCAGCCTGGAACAAACATGCCAAAAAGTCATTCAGGAAAATTTCCCACATCTTATCAGAGACACAACAATCCAAACACAAAAGGTACAGAGAACCCCTGCAAGGCATCAAATGAGAAGACCAACTTCTAGACACATAGAAATTTGCTTACATAAAGTAAATATAGAAGAAAATCCCTAAAGACAGAGAGACACAAAGGTCAGACTACCTAACAGGGAAGACCAATTAGAATAGCAACAGACTTATGGACAGAAACACTATTGGCTAGAAGAGACTACAGTCCAATCTTGAAAATACCCAAAGATAAAAAATTCCAAGCAAAAATTTCCTACCCAGCTAAGCTAAGTTTCATCAGTGATGGTGAATTAAAATCCTCCCCAGACATTCAATCCCTAAAAGTATGTGCTGCCTCCAGATCAGCTCTACAAGAGAGGCTTAAGAAGATATTCAATACAGAAGAAAGGAAAAAAATGAACAACCACATTTCTCCCAAGAATGCAGCAAAACAAAGAACTAATAAACATGCAGCATGACTGTAACATTGAAAACAAACACACAAACCAACCCCAAACTCAAAAGAAAACCAACAAACAAATAAGCAAACAATCAACAATAAAGTTTGTCAGAGTCTCATGACAGGAATAGAATCTCACATCTCAATAATCAACCTGAACAAGAATGGACTAAATGCACCACTGGAAAGTTATAGAATGGAAAACTGTATTAAAAAACAAGATGCAACAAAACACTGTCTTCAGGAGACACATATCACCAGAAGGTTCACTTACCGACTCAAAGTTAGAGGATGAAAAACAAATTTTCAGGTGAATGGAACACAAAAAACAGGAGTCACAATCTTAATATCAGACAAAATAGACTTTAAGCTATCAAAATCAAAAAGTAAAAAAGATACAGAAAGATACTACAAAAAGATAAAAGTTTTAATTCATCAACAAGATATATCCATCCTAATCATATATGCACACAACACAGGAGCACAAGCTTTTATAAAGTAGCTACTAATTAAACTTAAAAAATGTAGTGACTCAAGCCAGGCTCGGTGGCTCAGCCTGTAATCCCACGCCTTGGGAGGCTGAGGTGAATGGATTGCCTGAGCCCGCGGGTTCGAGACCCACCTGGGCAACTTGGCGAGACCTCATCTCTACAATAAATCAAAAAATTAGCCGGTCATGGTAGCGCGTGCCTGTAGTTCCAGCTACTTGGAAGGCTAAGGCGAAAGGATCGCCGGAGCCCAGCAGGTTGAGGCTGCAGGGACCGGGAGCAGCCACTGCACTCCAGTCTGGGTGACAGAGTGAGACTCCAACTCAAAAAAAAAAAAAAAAAAAAATATATATATATATATATATATATATATATATATAGACTCTAACACTATCATAGCTGGGGACTTTAATGCCCTACTATAAACCCTAGAGAGAACATCAAGGCAAAAAGTCAACAGGGAGATCTGGAACCTCAACTTGACACTTGACCAAACGGACCTAATAGAAACTTAAAGAGCACTCCACACCCCAAAACTATGAATTACATGGAAGGTACTCCAAGATCGGCCACATCCTCAGTCATAAATCAAGTATAAACAAGATTTCATAGGATGAAAATACTTTCACGTACCTTCTCAGACCACAGCAGAATAAAAATAAATATCAACATCAACAAGTTTCCCCCAAAACTCAGAAAGTCATAGACACTAAATAGTGTGATGCTGAACAACTCCTGGGTAAACATGGACATCAAAGAAGAAATTTTAAAACTCCTAGAAATGAATGAAAATGAAGAAGCATCTTACCAAAACCTCTGGGATGCCATGAAAACAGTACTAAGAGGGGAACTCCTATCTCTACAAACACACATGGATAAAATTGGAAGATCACAAGTTAACAGTTTAACAAATCACCTAAGGGAGCTGGAAAGACAAGACTACCAAAATTCTAAGTTTAGCAGAAGATAGACCTTTACAATGAGAACTACAAAACACTGCCCAAAGAAATCCAAGAAGACATGAACAAATGGAAAAATATTCCATGCTCATGGATTGGAAGAATTAACATCGTTAAGATGTCCATCCTACCGAAGGCAATCTACAGATTTAATGTGATTCCCATTAAATTACTAACATCATGCTTCTCAGATCTGGAAATGACAATACTGAAATTCATAGGAAAACATAAAATACCACAAATAGTCAAAAAAATCCTTAGGAAAAGAAACAAAGCAGGATATACCACACTTCCAGACTTCAAACTCTACTATAAAGCTACAATAACCAAAACAGTATGGTATTGCTACAAGAACAGGCATACGTGCCAATGAAATGGTATAAAGACTTTGGAAGCAAGACCTCAATTTCTCAACCAACTCATCTTTGACAGGGTCTCCATCAACAACCAATGGGGAGAGGTGATCCTATTCAGTAAATGGTGCTGGAAAAACAGGCTGATCACACGCAGAAGTCTGAAACAGGACCTCTACCTATCACCATACACAAAAGTCGACTGTAAGTAGGTCCAAGACCTAAATGTACAACCGCAAACTTTAAGAATCCTAAAGAAATTCTAGGAAACACTCTTAAAGAAATTGGAAAAGGCAACCAATCCCTGATCAACTCTCCAAATCGAATGCCATAAAAGATAAGATAAACAAGTAGGACCTCATCAAACTGAATAGCTTCGGCCAAGTAAAAGAAACCATCAAGAGAGAGCCCACAGAATGGAAAAATATTTGCCAACTGTAACTTGGACAAAGGCCTAACATCAAGGGTCTACAAGGAACTCAAACATGCTGAAAGGAAAAAAACAAACAACCCTATTAAAAAATGGGCAAATAGATGAATGAACACTTCTCGGAAGAAGACATGAGTAACCAACAGATACATGAAAAAATGCTTAGTGTCACTAATCATGAAACAAATGCAAATTAAAACTGTACTGAGATACCACCTAATTCCAGTCAGGATGGCCATCATTAATAACTCAGAGAACAACAGATGCTGGAGAGGATGTGGGGAAAAGCGAACACTTCTACACTGTTGGTGGGAATGTAAACTAGTACAACCTCTGTGGAAAACAGTATGACGATTTCTAAAAAGATCTAAAAAGCAACTTTCTACCTGACCCAGCAATCCCCTTTCTAGTAATATACCCAGAGAAACTCAATTCACTCTATAAAAAAGATACCTGCACATGCATGTTTATAGTAGCATTATTCACAATAGCAAAAACATGGTACCACCTGTGCTGCCTATTGCAAGTTGAATGGATTAAAAAAAAGTCATACACTTACACAATGGAATATTATGCAGTCTTAAAGAAATACAAAATTATGAACTTTGCAGCAACCTGGATGGATTTAGAGTCCATAACACTCAGTGATTTATCACAGAAACAAAGATCTGAGTACAAGTACTCACTCATAAGTGAACCCTGAACATTTGTCATGAACCCTGAACATTTGACTTACAAGAAAGGGATTGGCAGGTTTGGGGTGGGCACCCACACTTTACCTATACAATGACCACATATGTGCCTAATCCTGTATTGTACCCCACATTTAAAAAATAGAAATTAAAATTTTAAAAAAGAAAATACAGTTCAACTTCTCCCTCCCTATTCAATCTATGTCCTTTTTTTTCTTCTTACAGGTAATGGTCACAAGACAAGCCTACATAATAACCTTCATCTCAGAGTCTTCTCCCTGAGAACCCCAACCTATGACAATCTTTCTTTAAAAAATTTTATTGATGGTCATCTCCCTCGTTGTCAGCTTCATGACGGTAGAAGCCATGTGTGCACTTTTTACCCCTGTATTCAATATTAAGCACAAATTCTGGCACATGATAAGCCCCCCAAATTAATTCATGAATGAATAGCTTCTGCCTTCTTCATTTTATGAATGAGTCAAGATATAGAAAATTGATATCCTAAGGAGACACTGCTGATCAGTCGCTTTCTATTTCTCTTTCCCCCTACGATCTTGTTTCTTTGTTCTTCTCAGAGACCTAAGAGTGTGATCTTGTTGTTTCCTCTTTTTTTCTCAGGAACCCAAGAATGTGTATGGCACCAGGAGCAAGATATTTATTCCTCAAAAATGGCACCCTTTTTCTTATTTTGCGAAAAAAGTCACTAAGTCAAAAGTAATCTCTAGTGAGTGGCTGTAACTCTGGAAGTATCAATGTTAACTGCACATCTCCTCTGCTCTATGGATCATTCTCAGACAGCCCAAGTCCAAAAATTCATCACCCTGACCTTGGAAAAGGAACTCAGCTGATGCCAACATCTTTCATCACTCTATTCAACAGCATAGGCAAGTAACTGGAAAATCCTTCAATGGACTGCAGGACTATGTCAGGGGCCATTCACTCTCATATAATTTAGGTTACTTTTTAAATTATGATTTTCTCATCAGAGAAGTACTATTATGTTTTTGGACTTGAAGAATGATACAGTTGGTTTGCTTGTCTTATTAGTCCTATTATCTCCTCTATTCATTACAGAAATGAAAATAAGAAGAGAAGTTGCTATTTTTAAATTGCAAGTTCAAAATTTGATGCTAAGCAAATACAGTAGTCTTCTCCTCTCTGTGAGAGATATGTTCTGTGACCCTTAGTGAATGTCTTTAACTGAAGATAATACCAAAGCCTGTATATACTGTGTTTTTGCTGGTATATACATACAAAGTTTAATTTAAAAATTAGGAACGCTGAGTTGATAACAATAACTAATAATAAAAGGGAACAATTATAGCAATATATTGTAATAAAATTTATATGAATATGGCCTGTTTCTCTCTCTCAGTTCTTATTGCAATGTACTCATCCTTCTTCTTATGATGATGTAAGACTATACAATGCCTACCCTGGCTTTATCATGCCATGCAGAGTTGCTGCATAGTGCAGAGCTGTTCTTATCACACATCTTCATAACCTCAGCATACATTTTTTTCTTTCCTTATTAAGTAAGAAGTGTTAACCTTTTCACTTAAAGGAAGCACTTTATGGCTTCTCTTTGGCATATCTAAATTGTCAGCATCACTACTTTTGTGCTTTGTGGACAATATTAAGTAAAATAAGGGTTACTTGAAGAAAAACACTGTGATACCATGATAGTGGATCTGATAATCAAGACAGTTATTAAGTGACTAATGGATGAGTAGCATGGATGGTGCATTCACATCCCAGAAAGAATTTAGCAAAACAATGCAAGATCCATATGCTATTAAAAATGGAATACATTCTGGATTTTTAAAATTTGATACATATACATGATGGAATATTACAAGCCATAAAGAAGGACAAAATTATGGACTTTTCAGCAACTTGGATGGATTTAGAGTCTATCATACTCAATGATTTATCACAGAAACAAAGAACTGAGTACCACATGTTTTCATTCATAAGTGGATCCTGAACATTTATCATAATACTACAAGAAAGAGATTAACAGTAATGGGACACTGCCAAGGGAGGGGGTTCACATAACATCAATAAGGGTACCTGATCCCAAACCAGGTGAAGTAAGGATCAATGGGAGTCCCAAACTTCACATGTATGGTGAATACATAGGTACCTAATTCTGGTAACCCACATCTTAAAAATAAATAAATAAATAAATAAATAAAATATATTTTAAAAGATCGCTATGCAATTTAAAATTTATAAATTGTTTATTTCTGGAATTTTTAACTTAATATTTTCAGACCATAGTTGATTGGAAGGTAACTGAAACCACAGAAAGTGAAACTGCAGGTAAGAGGAGACGACAGCATTTCTGCAGAAAAATTTTGTAGTTTGGTTAAAGCTTGGGGTGCATGCTGTATTTTCCTGTGTGTGTGTTTTACTGTGTGTGTTTACAGTGTACATGTGGGTATCGGTATGTGCCCTCTGGTTCTTCAAACTGTGTGAGCTTAAAAGTCCCTTGTTGAATTTCCAATGAAAGTTAATGCCCATCTACCACCACTGCCACTGAAGAGCATGAACTCTGCAGTTAGAACTGCCTGCTTTGAATATTGACTTTACCACTTATTGGTGGTGGCTTCTTTAGTAAATTTCTCTAAGATTAGGCTCATAACCTCAATAGCTGAGAAAAATGCAATCAACGTAGAGCATGAACAGCATGATTATAAATTTTAAATAACCTATTAAATATAATAAGCTCTCAATTAGTGCCAAAAAGTTTGAATCTTGCGTCGTTTGACCTCACGCACCCTTAGCACTTTACACCTTTCTTGCAGCATTATCAGTAAACCATGAATTCAGAAAGAGTAGGAAAGGCCATGTATTATTAATCTTTAAATCTCTAGAACAAAGTACAACAAGCTTCTTAATAAATAACTGATTAATCTGTGAACTTTTAGTTTATAAGTTTATGATGGTTTCTGTCTTCATTAAAGACCAATAGCACTTTCCAACTGTATTTGCTGTATTTGACAAAGTGATAAAATATAAATGTGATTACTTTTGTATCCATATGGAAAACTAATATTCTCATAGGTTTAATTAAGATGAATAAATAAACATAACAAAAAAATAAGGTTTAATTTCACATGTGCTGTCTACTGATTTGTTGATCACTGTATTATTAGATGAGCAGTGGTCTTGTGTGGTGAATATAATATGCAGTGAGATTTTAAATATAATAGTTTAAATCTATGACAAATTATTATTTATCGAAAGAAGAAGAAGATATCTACACTAATTAGAATCAACCAGGAGGATTTTATAAAATAATATTCCTGCTTGCTTGGGTTATATAGTGTTATATTTTAAAACACCTCAAAATTAAAACAGCAATTTATAGTTATCCTTGACTCGCCTGTTTACAGACTAGGTCATTCTCCTTGAGGTATCTCAAGAAGCTAAGCTAGACTGTTCTATAGTGTCCCTTCCCCTACCTTTGCATCTCTTTTCTCCCCCCCCCCCCATATTATCTTATCCAGCAAGATCTTTTCACATGGCTGGAGCATCATATAGTGTATTGCTCTCAGAAAATGTACACTTGTAACATAGCAGATGGCCAGAAACAGAAGTTGCTAAGTCAGTTAAGGGCTGAGCCCTAAACTTGCACGGCATAATTTTTACCTTATTTTATTACTCACATCAGTCAAAGACCTACACTGTCTGAATACAGAAATGAACACATATTGATCATGGACTGATACAGTCACATTGTGTAAAAGCATATAAGATAGGAGATATTATTGCAGCTATCTTTGGAAAATATGAGTTGACATTGTCTATTCTCTAGCCATTGTAATTCATATTTCTCTCATATGTAAAATAAACTCAACCTCCTACAAAGGTCCCCAACACCTCGTCCCACTAGGGCATAAGCTCCAAGTTTAAAGTCTCATTAGGAAAATCAGGTCAAAGATGTGTATGAAATTCTTTGAATATTTTCCCTCAGGTATAGCACCTTGAGTACAGTTTCTCAAGTTTGAAAAGCTGTGAGTTAAAAAGGTAAGTAGTATGTCCTGTGTATAGTCAATACAAAGTGGTAAAAAGGGCATGGGATAACCATGATAGACTCTCATATTCTAAAAAGTGGAGAGTAGGTGGTTAGAGGACATATTGCAAATGCTGATCTGTAGCAATTCTAAGTCCAGGGAAGTCTATGTTCTCAGTTTCTTGATTAGAGACCAGTTCTGTACTTGGAAGAAGTTGAGGTCCCATGTACATTTTTTAAAATTATAAATATATGGAGTTCAATTCAGGGATAAGTATACAAAAGTTGATTATGCAGGCACCCTTGTTAATGAGGTGTGCCCCTCCCTCGCCTGGGAGTTTCCTTCAACTGCCAATCCTACCCGCCTTCCCGCGACAGTGTCTGACTATTGCCAATCCCTTTCTTATAGTATTATAATTGTTCAAGGTCCACTTATGAGTGAGAACATATGGTACTCTGCTCTTTGTTTCTGTGATAGACCACTGAGTATGATCTACTCTAAATCAATCCAAGTTGTTCGGAAGTCCATATGTTTGTCCTTCTTTATGACTGCATAATATTCCATTGTGTATATGTACCACATTTTTTAATTCAGTCCAACTTCTAAGGGCAACAAGTTGTTTCCATGTTTTTGCTATTGTGAAATAGAGCTGCAACAAACATACGTGTGCAGGTCTCTTTTTTGTAGACTGATTTTAGTTTCTCTGGGTATATTCCCAATAGGGGAATTGCTGGGTCAAATGAAAGGTCAATTTCTAGTTTTTTCAGAAACCCCACACTGTCTTCCAAAGAGGTTGCACTAGTTTGCATTCCCACCAGCAGTGTAGATGCGTTCCTTTTTCTCTGCATCCTCGCCAGCATCTGTTGTTGTTTGTTTTATTGATGATGGCCATTCTTACTGGGGTTAGGTGGTATCTCAATGTGGTTTTGATTTGCATTTCTCTGATGATGAGTGAGGCTGAGAACTTTTTCATGTATCTGTTGGTTGCCCGTATATCTTCTTTTGAGAAGGGTCTATTCATGTACTTTGCCCACTTTTTTAAAATTTTATTTTTATTTATTTATTTGTTTATTTATTTATTTATATTTTAAAATTGTAGGGTACAATTCAGGGTTAGGTATGCAAATACTCATTGTTCGTGTATCCTTGTTGATGAGGTGTGCCCCGCCCCTGGCAATTTCCCACTACCGTCAACCCCTCCTCCCCCCACACACCCCCAAAGTTTCCCGTTACTGTCAATGCTTTTCTTATAGTATTATGATAGTTGTTTAAGTTCCACTTATGAGTGAGAACGTGTTTGATACTCAGTTCTTTGTTTCTGTGAAAGATAATTCAGTATTATAGACCCTAAGTACATCCAAGTTGCTGAGAAGTTCATGATTTTGTTCTTCTTTATGGCTATGTAAAATTCTATTGTGTATATGTATCACATTTTTAAAAATTCAGTTCTCTTTTGATGGGCAGAATGGTTGGTTCCACATTCTTGCTATTGTGAACAATGTTGCTATAAACATACATGTGCAGGTATCTTTTTTATAGAGTGATTTGAGTTCTTCTGAGTATATTCCCAGTGGGAGGATTGTGGGGTCATATGGAAGGTCAATTTTTAGAACTTTTAGGAATTGCCACACTGTTTTCCACAGAGGCTGTACTAGTTAACATTCCCACAAACAGTGTAGAAGTGTTCCCTTTTCATCACATCCTCTCCAGCATCTCTTCCTTTGCCCACTCTTTAATGGGACTGTTTGTTTTTTTTCTTTTTGGCATGTTCCTTGTAGATCCTGGATATTAGGCCTTTGTAAGATACACAGTTGGCAAATATTTTTTTGCCATTCTGAGGGCTGTCTCCCTGCTCTCTTGATGTTTCTTTTGCTTTGTAGAATCTCATTAGTTTGATGAGGTCCAACTTGTCTGTCTTATTATTTCTTTTTTTTTTTTTGAGTTGGAGTCTCACTCTGTCACCCAGACTGGAGTGCAGTGGCCACTCCCGGCCACCGCAGCCTTGACCTGCTGGGCTCCGGCGATCCTTCCGCCTCAGCCTTCCAAGTAGCTGGAACTACAGGCGCGTGCTACCACACCCGGCTAATTTTTTTGATTTATTGTAGTGATGAGGTCTCGCCAAGTTGCCCAGGCAGGTCTCGAACCCACGGGCTCAGGCAATCCACTCACCTCAGCCTCCCAAATCCCAGGATTACAGGCTGAGCCACCAAGCCCAGCATGTCTGTCTTATTTCTTAAGGTGTGGGCATTTGTGGCTACTGTGAATGGGATTGTGCTTCTTATTTGGATCTCTGCCTGCTAGTTTTTGGTGTATAGGAATGTAACTGTCTTTTGCACATTTATTTTGTACCCTGAGACTTTGCCAAAGTCCTTTATTAGTGCAAGCAGGTTTCTGGCAGATTCTCTTGGATTTTCAAGGTATAGGATCATATCATCAGCAAAGAGGGATAACTTGACTTCCTCTTTTCCTATTAGGATATCCCTAATTTCCTTCTCTTGCCTAATTGCCCAGACTTGGAAGCAACACAATCCTGAACAAGAGGGTTGAGAGTGGGCAGCCTTGTCTCGTTCCTGTTTTCAGGGGTAATATTTTCAATTTCTGTCCATTTATCAATATATTAGCTGTGGGTTTGTTGTAGATGGCACTTACTATTTTGAGGTATGTTCCTTCGATACCTAGGTGTTTGAGGGTTTTTTTTTTTTTATCAAGAAACGATGCTGGACTTAATCAAAAGCTTTATCTGCATCTAAAGAGATACTCATGTGGTTCTTGTTTTTATATCTGTTTATGTATTTAATTACATTTATAGTCTTGTGAATTCAACATTCACAATAACTAGCCCTGCATTCTGGGGATGAATCCTGCTTGGTCATGGTGGATGATTTTTGAGATGTATTTTTGGATCCGATTTACTAGAATCATATTGAGGATTTCTGTATCTATGTTCATAAAGGATATTGGCCTGTAGTTCCCTTTTTTTGTTGGTTCTTTACCTGGTTTGTGTATCAGTGTGATGTTAGGTTCATGAAATGATTTGGGGAGAATTCCATCTTTCTCAATTGCCTGGAATACTTGCAATAGGATTGGTATCAGCTCCTCCTTGTACATTCTGTAGAATTCTGCTGGAAAGTCATCCAGTCCAGAGATTTTTTTTTTTTTGTAGGTAGTTTTCATATGGTAGAGTCAATTTCCTGGGTTGTTATTGGTCTATTTAGTGTCTCAATGTCTTCTTGTTTCAACCTGTTGAGGTTGTGTGATACCAGAAAATCCTCTATTTCATTTAGTTGATCAAGTTTGTTTCCATAGAGTGTACATAGTAATATCTGATAATCTATTATATTTCTTCAAGGTTAGTTGTCATCTGATGTTTTATATTTCTGATTGTGTTTATTTGGGCCTCTTTTTCTTGGTCATTCTCACCAAGGGTCCATCAATCTTGCTAACTCTTTCATAGAACCAATTTTTTGTTTTGTTGATGTTTTCTAGTCTCGCATTTGGGCTCTTATTTTGGTGATTTGGATTCATCTGCTAAAGTTGGTTTTTTTATGGTTTTCTCTTTCCAGCTCCCTTAGGTGATTTGTTAGGGTCTCCACTTGTAATCTTTCTGTTTTCTTTATGTGTGCTAATAGAGATATAAATTTCCCTCTTAGAATTGTTTTCATGGCATCCCAGAAGTTTTGGTAAGAAGTTTCTTCATTTTCATTTGTTTCCAGGAGTCTTTTAATTTCTGCTTTGATGTCAATGTTGACCCAGTAGTTGTTCAGCATCATGCTATTTTGTGTCCATGTCTTTATTGGTTTTGTGGAAACTTTTTTGGTGTTGATATTTATTTTTATTCCACTGTGGTTTGATAATATACATGATAAGATTTCAACCTTATGGAATTTGTTTATGCTTGATTGATGGCCAAGGATGTGTTCGATCTTAGAGTACATTCCATGTGGTGATGAATAGAATGTATATTCTGTGGTTATAATCTGTAGATATCTATTAAGTGCATTTGGCCGAGTGTCAAGTTTAGGTTTTGGATCACCTTGTTAATTTTTTGCCTCAATGATCTATCTAGGGATGTTAGTTAGTAATTCAAATTATCTGCTATAATAGTGTTAGAGACTATTACTTTTTAAAATTTATTTAATAGTTGCTTTATAAATGCTGATGTTCTTGTTTTGGGTGCATGTATGTTTAAGATGGATATAGTTTGTTGATGGATTAAACCTTTTATCATTATGTAATGCTCTTTTGCACCTTTTAAAATTTTGATAGCTTAAAGTTTGTTTTGTCTGGTATTAAGATAGCAACTCCTGACATCTTTTGTGATCCATTTGCCTGGAAACTTGTTTCCCATCCTTTAACTTTGGGTCTGTGTGCATCCCTTCTGTTGAGATGAGTTTCATGGACGCAGCAAATAATTGGGTCATGGTTTCTTATCCAGTTTGCCATTTTGTGCCTTTTCAGTGGTGCATTTAGTACATTCGCATTCAGGCTGATTATTTGAATGTGATTGTTTATCCCTGACATGAGGTTCTTATGAAGCTTTTTCTTTGTTTGCGTGTTTTCTTTTGGCTTTGGTGTTGATGTATGTGTGTGTTTTCAGGCTTCTTATTGTACTGCATTATCTGTTGAGTCTGTGCTCTGCTGTTCTCTTGGGAAGTGTGTGGTCATTCTTTGTGTTCTTTCTTCTGTGCTTAATACCATTTTAAGTGTCTCCCGTAGAGCTGGTTTGGAAGTTGCATAATCTCTTAGTGATTGGATGTCTGGGAAGGATTTTAAAACTCCATCACTGATGAAGCTGAGCTTGGCTGGATAGGAAATTCTTGGTTGAAATTGTTTATCTTTGAGGACTTTGAATATAGGAGTTCTGTCCCTTCTTGCTTGTAGTGTTTCTGCTGATAAGTCTGCAGTTATTCTGATTAGTTTTCCCCAGTAAGTAGTTTGACCTCTCTGTCTTGCAGTCTTCAGGATTTTTTCTGTTATGGCTCTTTGTGTAGGTGAATTATTATGTGTGTAGGAGCTGATATTCTCATTTGACTTCTTGTGAGAGTTATCTATATCTCTTGTGCTTGGCTTGTGACATCTCTCGTGATATGGGAAAAGTTTTATTGGATTACCTACTAGAACACTTGCTCCATTTCCCCTTCTTCTTCTGGGATACCAATCAGGTGTAGGTTCGGCCTCTTGATATAATCGCACATCTCTGATAGGCTTTGTACTTTCTTTCTTGGTCTTCTTTCTATGTTTTTTACAGATCAGGTTAATTCCGTGTTCTAGTCTTCAAGTTCTGAGATTCTTTCTTCAGCTAGATTAATATTGTTTTCCATGCTTGTCCTCTTATTATTTATTTCCTGGATAAAATTTTTTATAGCTAAAATCTCTGTTACAAGTTATTTCAGTGTTGCATCTTGTCTTTCTTGAGTCTAATTCACTCTTTCCATCCATTCCTTAATTCTTGTCATAACCTTGGGCCAGTTATTGGTGACTTCCATTGTTTGGGCACCCAGGTCTGATTTTTCAGGAGTTTTGTCTTTGGCACACTTGAAATTGCCTGTGGTTTTCTTTTCTTTTTCTTTTTTTTCTCGTTTGTGACAGATCTCTTGTTTTTGGTTTCTCTTTCGTTCTGTTATCAGTGTCAGTTGGACAGGCTTTCCCTTCTGATGTTTGCTCAGTCCTCTATGCTTCCCTGATCCGGGTTCTGCATTTGACCTATTTTGAAATAGAATGGTGGATGGGAAGCTTTGCTGTCTCTTGTAGTTTTTGAAAGTCAAATAAAGTAGGGGATGGGGCACTAAGAATCAGAAACTACTTGCAAAGTACAATGTTCATTTACTGTGGTATATGTTTCCTTAGACCCACTTCACACCTCCACTCTATATGATGATGTAAAGCAGAAACCAATGCAAAAAACAATTGAATACACGAACTCACAGACATACATCCACACCCCAAAACAAACTGGAATAATGAAAATGTGTAACAAAGCAAACAACAACAAACCAAGAAAGCTAAACACACACACACACACACACACACACACACACACACACATACCTAGCACAAAGTGACAAGAGAAGAAAAACAGAAAGCCCAGGAAAAATAAAAATAAAAAAAGGAATTGAGATAGAATTCTCATGTATATATTGACACACACCTTAAACTATAAAAAATGAAAGTAAAAAACCAAGAACAAAAGAACAAAAACAAACCAACAACAACAACAAATTTGAAAGATGAACCCTCAGTTATTCACATACACACCTAAACAGAAAATGACAAATAAAAGAAGAAGGAAACAGAAAAAGAAAAGAAAAAAATTTGGGGGGGATTCTGATCAAACCTTTCATATACACAATCATGCACAAAGGAAAAATATTTTAAAAATAGATGAACCAACAAACAATCAATTTTTTTTAATTAAAAAAAAGAAAACCTGCCATTTTGTGGCAGACTGTAATTGTTTCTCTAATCAGGTCTCTCCTGCAGAGCCACCTCCTTCACTCTCTCCTCAGTGTCCAGAGCAGTGAAGGGGAAGGGGCAGTGGGGGTGAGTGGGGCTTCAGTCCTCTTCCCTCACTCTGGTATTGTGAGGGAGATCTCCTCCCATCAGGAGGTTTGGGGTTGTGTCTTCCCCAGGTGTGTACTCGTGGGGGGTGTCCCAGTCAAGTCTATCATGGAATGCATTTCTCCTATTGTTACTGACATCTGGGCTTCGCCTGAGTTTTTCCCTCTTAGTTGTGGCCCAATTATGTGGGTCTGATATTCAGAGGATTGCTGGAGAGGAGGGTTTTTGTGTCAGGCCCAGTCTCACCACTGATCTCTTTGGAGTTCTTCCTTGTTCTTCCCTGGCCATACCCGTTGTCCTACAGCTGGATTGGGGTAGGGTATAGGATACCTGGAACTCAGCACTCATCGGGTTCTTCAGATGTTTGTGCTTTCCGGATATTCCCTCTGTGTCATGATCAATCCCTGAGTAGTTGATCCTTCAGTCACAGAGATCAGGTCCATTGCTCCTGGTGAGCAAGTCAGAATACTTTCCTGCCCCGCCTTCAAGATGGTGATGGGGTGCCTCTCTTGTCCTCTTCCATGGGACCTTGCCTCTGGACTCCTTCTGCTGCTTCTGCTGCCAGTGCCCTGCCATGCGTGTAAGTGGTAAGGCAAAGCCTGGAGCCAGCAGTCTCTTCTGCTGCAATGGGGAGGTAGAGCCTGGGGCGATGGTCTCTCACCACCACTTCTTCACAGGTAAACTTTTGCCCATTTAAAAATAAAATGGTGTTCGGCTTCTGCAACCTGAGAAGAGCCAGGAACCAAGCAGAGAACCTGCAGCACCAGCTGTTGCAACAGTGGCCTGGCCACTTGCTCACGAGCCCCCACTGAGACAGTCTGTCACAGCATTTTCTTCCCAGGAAGGGTTTTGTTGTTTTTAAAAAAATGGAGCTTGGCTTCTGTGTCCCGGGAATTGCTAGGGTCCAAGCCCAGCAGCTGTGGCACCAGCCACTGCACCAAAGTAGCCCTGGCCACTAGTTCCCTAGCCATCATTCAGTCAGCCACTCACATGCCCACTAACTCACCAACACGTACACAGTTTTCCATACATTCACTCACTCACACTGGGACTCGCATAGTCGGACTGGTTCAGCTGCCATCTTCCCAACCTTCCCCCATGTACTTTTCAAATTTTGAAGGTTTTCTGCCTTTTAAAATTCATGTTTATGTAATCCCTATAAAATTTTTAATGAGATTTTGCATATCAGATCATAAAATAGTCCATATACATAAGACATACCCTTATTTAATTTTACAAATTTCCTTCTCTTTGTTGGCTACAATGGGATAATACTTTTAAGATTCTTAGCGGCCTTATCATTAAGCTGAAAAGGCCTAGGAGGCACACACCTAGGAGGTAACATTTTATCTATTTGAGAAAGCTTATGGGACACCAGGTTTTTGTCATCTTGTCAAATGGCTTTACAACCACATCCTTGATCTGAACTTTACCCTGAGGCTATATTTTACATTAGTGTCCTGAATTTCATCTTTGTCTTAAGATTATTCTTTGTTTTGAAAAACATTTGGTTCTCTTTCCTTCTTACATTTCCAATATCATCTAAACTTGGAACTGTCGATTTTCTTACAAATGATATATATTGCCACAATAATACTGTGTGATTAAAAAAATACAAAATCGTCGTGATGTGTATGATAAATATCTATTTAGCTCACCATTGTGTAAGGTTCAGCGTATTTGAACAAAGCTCAGCTGGTTTCAACTGGTTTTCTTATAAGTCTGTGTTAGATTTGGGTAGGCTAGGTAGTTTTGTTGATTTGGACTGGGTTTGCTCACATGTCAATCTGTTCATTAAAGCATCACAGTTTGGGCTCAAGTGAATGGGAGACCTGGTTTCTGATACCTGTGTTTTACCCTCTGGAAGACTAGTATAGATATATTTCGATACAAAGGATCAAGATCAAAAGAGTAGAAATAGACTACCTCTACTGCAAGCCACCTCCTGCGTAGCATTAGCTTACATCCTGCTAGCCAAAGCAAGCCAAAAGTCCAATATTTGAGTTAGTGTTGAGATAAGGGAACAATCATGTTGAAAAGTCACTAACAGAGTGGGTAGGTGTTGCAATGTTATAGTATTATGGTGTAAACGTCAGAAATTCAGGTTGATGTAAACATTTAGTGCTATTAGAGAGAAAATCAGAGAAGAAAGAGATGTAGAGAGATAAGATATATAGGAATGTGTGTAAGAGTGTGTGTGTTGTTAATTTAATTTTTTTTAGATTCAGGAGGTACACATGCATGTCTGTTACATGAATGTATTGTGTAGTGCTGAGGATAGAGTCTCAGGTAGCCCATTTCTCAGACAGTAAACATTGTGCCCTACAGGTAGTTTCTGAATTATAGACCCCTTCCCCCTCCCTTTACTGATGTCCCCAGTGTCTATTATCTCCTTCTTTTTTACCATTTAGCGCCCACATATGAATGATAACATGCAGTGTTTAGTTTTCTGTTTTTGAGTCAGTTCACTTAGGATGATGATCTCCAGCTCCATCCATATTGAATCATACATCACAGAAATGCTTCAGCCAGCAATTACAAACATTTTTGAAGCAAATGTGAAGTAGAAAATCTTAGCAAAGAAATATAAGGTTAAAAACAAAATGAAAGGGGAACTATGGATCTATGGATCTGGGAAACCGAAAAATATAATGATCCAAGTGAAAAAAAAAGAAAAAAGAAGACTCATAGATGTACTCAATAATATATTGGAGATGTCATAAAAAATAATAAATGAACCTAAATACATATTAGTGTAAATATCATAATCTGAAGAACAGAAAGGAAATAGACTAAGAGGGAAATGAACAGAGTTTCAGAACTTGAAAAAATTGCAAAAGATCAAATAGTTTTATCACAAAGTTTCAGAGAGAGATGAGAAAAAATGTGAGACTGAAAAATATTCAATAAAATATGGGACAAAAATTTCCCAATTCAGTAAAATATATAGCCAACAGATTAGAGAGATTGTGTAAAACTCAAATAGGGTAGATTCAAATAAATTCATGCCAAAATACTCTATAATCAGTCTTATAAAAAAGCTTGAAAGATGGTAGAGAAAAACAACATATTACTGATAGAAATAAAACAATTGTAAATACTGCACATTTATCAGTTTAAACTATGAAGGCCAGAAGGAAGTGGCACAGCATTTTTCCAGTCTTGAACAGAAACCATCAACTACAAATTCTATACCCAATGACAATATCTTTATTGATAAATGAAAATAAAGGCAGTCTGAGATGGTGGTAAAAGAACAGATTTTGTCACTAGCAAATATAATTTTAAAGAATGATTCACAGAATCTCTCCAGACATAAAGAGAATGAAAACATAAGAAGGCTGACAATTAGAAAGAAAAACAGGAAAGGTGGGTGAAAATAAGAGTCACTGTAATCATTTCGTATTTTCTTTATTATTTTTTAAAATTCATATTTGATCATTTAATAAAATGCTATTATATTATTTGATGAGGTGTTAAATGTATATGGGCAAAATACTTATGATGATTGCAATTTAAAAGTGATAATAGTGAAGATGACTTACTGAAAGTGAGGCTACAACACTTCACTTGAAGTGGTAAGTGTCAATGTTGCCTGAAGATTGTGGATAGTGTCATGCTTAGATCAACATATATATAGTGTCATGCCTAGATCAATCATTAGAAATCTATAAAAATTGTTATACTCAAAGTACTATAAACAAATTAAAATGGAAATTTAAAATAAATAAAGTGTCACTCATAGGAAAGAGATGGAAAGAGAGAAACAAATAATTGAAAAACAGAGCAAACAAATATAAAATAATAAAATAGAAGGCTCAACTCTAACACATATATGCTTATTTAAATATAAATAGTATAAATACATGAATTAAAATAGAGAAATTATACAGTAAATTTAAAAAGACAATCCAGCCGGGCTCGGTGGCTCAGCCTGTAATCCTGCGCCTTGGGAGGCTGAGGTGAGTGGATTGCCTGAGCCGGCGGGTTCGAGACCCGCCTGGGCAAGCGAGACCTCATCTCTACAATAAATCAAAAAATTAGCCGGGCGTGG
>CAUYQG010146062.1:0-15429 GCA_963574415.1 Tarsius wallacei
ATTTTCACTCATAAGAATTAACATGGTGTTTAAAAAGCCTCTTACATTTTATTTTTTAATAATTATTTTAAAAATTTTTGCTATAATTTGAACATTAAACATTTTAATTTACAAATAATAATTATATGTATTTATGGGATACGATAAGACATTTTGAATCATGTATACATTGTAAAGCAATTAAATCAAGCTAATTAACATATCTATGACCTCTAATCTGTTTAATTCTTATGTGACCAACAACTGCAGTAAAACCTGACTGTAGGCCCTTGCCCTGAAAACTTTCCGAGCATAGTGCTGTGCGCTTAGTAAGCATTCAGTAGAGCTGGCTGAGTTGAATCTGCTGTTTCAGTAGCTGCCTCTGCTGTTCTTGTAGCCCTCGGTCCTTACTCCCTACCATCCCTGCACCCACCTCCATGTGATTTGCAGTTGTGTTTAGGTTTTCAGAAGGTATTCTTACTTTTCAAGCCATTTCAGTTAAACAATTGACAAATGGTCCCGGGACTAGGCTGGAGGGCACAAAGTAGTTAAACATACTGAAATTAGTAAACTGGATTAGTAGCCCAAGGTATGCCACCTGTCTTTCTCATCATTTCTAATTCGGGCTGAGTTTGTTTCTCTTTGGCAACCTTTCCTGACATCCAAGATAGAAGAATAAGTTTAACATTTTTTTGTGCTAGGGTCATGCCATCATTCCCAAATTTTCCTTCACTGCTTCTCCCTGTAAGTCTAGGGATGCCCTACGAGTAGCACACTGTCCTGATGGACTGATATAGCTAATAAGCAGCACCCTTATTTGAGTAAGCACAGAATATTGTATTGAGTTGACTTTATTTTTTTCCAAAAAAATGTGTTTGTTCTACAAGAGTTTATTGTGAATGCCCCTTGTGCTAGCACTGTATTAAATGATGGTGATGGAGTAATAAATAAGAGATCCTGCCTTCAAGGAAGTTTATAACTTAGTAGTGTACACTAAATGAGCCTAGTGGAAATGTATACTGAGCACAGTTGCTAACTCAGAGGAATGATCCATCCAGATACCCAAAAAAACTTTGCAGAAAAGGTTTTCCTAAGCTTGCACCTTGAAAGTTGAGAAGAAATCTGTCCTGTGAGTGGGAAGGCAGTCCACGTGGAAACGGCATATTCAAAGGCATGTGAAACTGGCTGGGCATTGTGGCTCACGCCTGTAATCCCAGCAATTTGGGAGGCTGAAGCAAGGGAATTGCTTGATCCCAGGAGTTCGAGACAGCTTTGACAACATAGTGAGACCTCATCTCTGCAAAAATAAAAAAAATTAGCCAACCATGGTGGTGCACGCCTGGAGTCCCAGCTACTCTGGAGACTGAGGCAGAAGGTTCACCTCAGCCCAGGAGGTTGAGTCTGTGGTGAGCCGTGCTTATACTACTGAACTCCATTTTGGGTGACAGAATTAGACTCCAACTTAAAAAAAAAAAAAAGTGAATGAGAAATAAGGATGTTGAGACCACAAATATAAACCGCTTTTTCAGGAAGCTTGACTAGGAGAGGAAAGCAGGAAGAAGAGTACAGTAGCTAGAGCAGATTTGAGAATTAAAGGAGATCTTTTAGGAATGAGCAGACTTGAACATTTTTACAGAATTTCTGAAGCATTTCACTTAAGTAGGAGTGATCTAAAACGGCAAAGGCAGCATTTCCAGATCTTGGAATGATAGTAAATCTCTTGTGTATTGGTGGCTACGTGAACCCATTTGCTTGTAGCAGACCCACTTACAGCTGTGCTCCTTAGGCTTTTGATATTATTTGTGTTACTTAATTAGCTAGGTACCTTCTTCCCTGCTTGGGTCAGGTACCCCACTCATGGAACTGGACGGGTAGTACCCAACTATCTGCCACCAGCTCTCCTGGAATCTTTGCTTACCTCCTGGGAGTCCTTCCAGGCCTCCTTGCTAGTATTCTGCTCCTCTCTCACATCTGCTGCCTCACTTAAGATGTCGCTTCTATTTTTGTTTGATTTGGAGTCTCACTCCATTGCCTAGGCTGGAGTGCAGTGGCACACTCAAACAGCCACCGCAGCCATGACCTGCTGGGCTCAGGCGATCCTTCTGCCTCAGCCTTCCAAGTAACTGGAACTACAGGTGTGTGCTACCATGCCCGGCTTATTTACTTATTTATTTATTGCAGAGATGAGTTCTTACCAAGTTGCCCAAGCTGGTCTCGAACCCCTGAGCTCAGGCAGTCCTCTTACCTCAGCCTCCCAGAGCACTGGGATTACAGGCTTGAGCCACTACACCTGGCTGATGTCTCTTCTTGAAGTTAAGCCAATTGCTGATGATGTACACAGTCAGGGTTTTTAATTATTTGTGATTTAATTAAACGTTTATAGTATATTCTTAATAGTCTGCACCCCAAGAATTACAAAGGGAGAAACCCCCCAAAAACTGGAATTATCTTTTGGAGGGCGACCACTTGTGGTACACTTAGAATTTGTTCCTCTGGATCAAGCTGTCAACCAGAGTTTTTATCTGAAAGTTTTGAGACGGTTGCATCATAATTTGCAGAATAAATATCCTGAGTTGTGGCAAACAAGTGACTGGTTTTTCCACCATGACAACACACCTGCCCACACCACACTGAGGGTTTGTAGTTTTTGACCAAAAAAACGGCATGACTCCCATGCCTCACCCTCCCTATTCACCCAATCTCGCCCCGAGCAATTTTTTATTGTTTCCCCAGATGAAAAAAGTCCTCAAAGGGAAACATTTTGCCAGTGTGGAAGAGGTGGAACAAAAAACGGCAGAAGCACTAAAAGGCATCAAAATTGACAAGTTCAAAAAGTGTTTTGAGCAGTGGAAAAAGCGTCTCGATAGGTGTATTACATCAAATGAAGAGTACTTTGAAGGTGAATGAAGTTTAAACGTAAGAATAAGTACATAATTCCTTATAAATAAATTCTGAGGGTTTTTTTGGTGCTTTCTCATATGCTGGATATCAGACTGATAACAGTGGTGAATCCTGGGAAGACTGGGGTAGGTGGCTCATGGGTCAAGGACCTTATTCATATGGCTTGAATTTTCAAACTGAGAATTAAATTTAAAAGAATGCTGAATAGTCAGATTTGAAAACTAAAACCCTGAATATCAGAGGTGGTACTCGTAAATGCAGTTTGTTAAATTGTATTTCTTTCAATTTGCCATATTCCCTAGGAAACATTTAGTTCTAATTGTATTCTGTGAGTTTAGTTATGTACTTGGTTTTGTTTTGTTTTGTTTGAGTCAGAGTCTCACTGTGTTACCCAGGCTGAAGTGCAGTGGCATACTCACGGTCACTGTAGCCAAGTAGCTGGAACCACAGGCACACGCCACCACGCCAGGCTGGTCTTGAACCCGTAGGCTTAAGACCTCGTCCTCCTGAAGTGCTGGGATTTATAGGCGTGAGCACTGCGCCCAGTTTTTTGTTTGTTTGTTTGCTTGTTTTTGAGTTGCGAGTCTCACTCTGTCACCCAGACTGGAGTGCAGTGGCCACCACACCTGGCTGGTTTTTTTTTTTTTAAAGCATGATTTATTTTTTTATTATTTTTATTTTTATTTTTTTGAGTTGGAGTCTCACTCTGTCACCCATACTGGAGTGCAGTGGCCGCTCCCGGCCACTGCAGCCTTGACCTGCTGGGCTCCAGAGATCCTTCCGCCTCAGCCTTCCAAGTAGCTGGAACTACAGGTGCGTGCTACCAAGCCCGGCTAATTTTTGATTTATTGTAGAGATGAGGTCTTGCCAAGTTGCCCAGGCGAGTCTTGAACCTGCAGGCTCAGGCAATCCACTCACCTCGGCCTCCCAAAGCGCTGGGATTACAGGCTGAGCCACCAAGCCCAGCCAAAAACATGATTTATTAAGAGGACAGAAAAGCTCCCACAGTGGGAGGGGACCCCAGGGGGTTGCCCTGTTTTTTTTTTTTGAGTCGGAGTCTCATACTGTCACCTAGCCTGGAGGGCAGTGGCATGCTCACAGCCACTGCATCCTCAACCTGCTGGGTTTAAGTGATCCTTCCGCCTCCGCTCTCCAAGTAGCTGGAATTGCAGGCGCATGCCAACACATCCAACTAATTTTTATTGATTTATTGTAGAGGTGAGATCTCACCAAGTTGCCTAGGCTAGTCTTGAACCCATGGGCTCAAGCAGTCCTCTGACCTGGGCCTCCCAAAGTGCTGGGATTATAGGCGTGAGCCATCATGCCCTGCCATTGTACTTGGCTTTGGAGGAATTCTTGAAACCTACTTTTAGTTCTGAGAATTGATTTAATGCAAAATCCACTGAACTGTCCTACCTCTTATCTGAACCCAAGGCCAGTTTGGTTACTGTGCCAGAGAATAGAGAAGATTAGAGCGGTCCAAGTAATTTTACTGTTGCAGCTGTACATGATCAGATGGTAGAATTACAGTGTAGTTCTAAACATTTCAAAATGATGTTTTGAGGGAATTTGCCATTATTCATGTCTCAGAGGGAAGATAATGCTGTAGATAATGTCAACTAGATAATTTCAAACGTTGGCTTTTTGAATTAATTTTTATGTTTATCTTAAGTATGAATATACCTGATAGAAAGGTTCACGGCCTTACAGAAAAAGTAATGAAGCTGTTCTGTAAAACCTGGATTCAAGGGTACTTGGAAAACTGCCCAGTTTCCCTAGCCTGCCTATCCTTTACCTTAAGTTCTTTTTTTCCTCACTGAATTCAGGCAAGTGTCTGAGCCCCACGACCAAACAGCCTCAGGGCTGAGTTGGCCATTGTCTCTTTCTAAACTTGTCTGTCAAGAAGATATATAATAAGGTGCTGCTTTATGAAGTTGGTATAGAATTTGGACTAATCATAGATCTAGAAAAGAAGTTGTGTTTTAGCTTATGCATTTTAATTAGAATTGAGAATTTTAAAATAGTATTGACTGAGCTTAGTGCTCAGCCTGTAATCCCAGCACTTTGGGAGGCCAAGGTGAGTGGACTGCCTGAGCCTGCAGGTTCGAGACCAGTCTGGGCAACTTGGCGAGACCGCATCTCTACAATATATCAAAAATTAGCTGGGTGTGGTAGCATGTGCCTGTAGTTCCCGCTACTTGGAAGGCTGAGGCGGAAGGATCGCTGGAGCCTAGCAGGTTGACGCTGGTGTGGGCGTGAGCGTGCCACTGCACTCCAGCCTGGGCGGTGGAGTGAGACTCCAACTAAAAAAAAAAAAAAAATTAGTATTGTTCTCTTGATGGTCTACAGTTGACAAAAAAGTTAAAGAATCCAGTCATTCTCTGGATCAAATGTAACCACGTAGCCTCTTGTTCTTCACCCAGACCCATCATGGAAGTTGTAGCTAACTCCAGCTTTTACCAGTGCCATTTAATGGGGATGCAGCCACACTGAAGTACTGAATTTCTGGGATCCTACTGGGATTCAGTTCAGCTTTCATTAATTGCGCATTATGTTTACCCAATGCTCAATTAAAAAATGTATAAGACAGTCCTTTCCATCAAGGAGCTCCTGATAAGCAAAGAAAACAGACCCATGGATATTACCAATATAATATGAGATATCTCAGAGGAATACTTTGTCCAATCAAGAAGGGTGTAGAAAAATTCCAAGGGATAACACCTCAAAGAGAAGTGGAAGGGAATTAAGCTGAGGGCCCTCAGCAGACATTAGTGTGTGTGTTGTGGGCAAGGAAACTACATGCAGTCCCCATGGAGTGAGGATGGATCTGGAGAGGTCTTGGATTTTACCCAAATGATAATGGGTAGCTATTGACTGAATTTAAGCAGCAACATAGCGAGAGGGAACACACCATGTGTAGTAGGGGATAAGAGAGAAGTTAAAATATCTCTAATTCCCATCAGAGCATGATTCTGAGATTCACTGATTCAAACACGGTTAAATGCAGTAAACAAAAGTAGAGGTGATGACAGAAAGGAAGGTAGTAAGGTGCTTTCAGGTTCTCTGCAGTGCCACCTCAGCACCCTGTAACGTGGGGCTGAAGCTCTGACTTACAGTTGGTAGCCAAGGGGAATGGAACAGACTGTCTTGTACGGAAACATTAGGTTGATTGTGAAACTAAAGGGCCCACTTCTAAATAGTGACAACTTCCTGACAGCAATGCAGACGCTGATCACTGAAGAGGTCTGCTGGGCTCACTATTGCTTTGGCTGTCTTCGTACACTCCAGCACTGAACAGCGCATCCTTTGGGCATTTGTGCCATTGTAAAATGAACGTGTTGGCCATTTCATGTGTATTCCTATATTGGTATGTTCACATATGTGAATATGTAGAGAGACAGCCTACCATGGAATAAATAAAAATTTCACCGCATGTATTAGCAACTTGCTATGAATTGATGTTGAAAAGGCCATTCTAGCCGTTATTGGAGAGTGGATTGGGGAGGAACAAGAGTAGGACCAGGGACCCAGCTGAGAGGCCCCAAGAGTGAAAAATGGTGATGGCAGTGAAAACGGATCTGAGAAACAGATTTTGCAAGTAGAAATGATAGGACTAGCTGATGGGCTAATGTAAGCGGTCCAGGGTAGGAAGAGAAATCCATGAGGAATGTCAGAGTCTGACCTGAGTGAGCAACTGGGAGAGAGAGGGTGGTGCCATTGGTTAAGATAGGTAGATATGGGGCAGGGGAGTGGGGGATGATGGAGTTAGGGACGGGTTGACTCTGAAGGGATGATGAGACATCCAGATGGAGACATTGAAAAGGCAATTTCAGCCGGGCTCGGTGGCTCAGCCTGTAATCCCGCGTCTTTGGGAGGCTGAGGTGAGTGGATTGCCTGAGCCCGCGTGTTCGAGACCCGCCTGGGCAACTTGGCGAGACCTCATCTCTACAATAAATCAAGAAATTAGCCGGGTGTGGTGGCGTGCGCCTATAGTTCCAGCTACTTGGAAGGCTGAGGTGGAAGGATCGCCGGAGCCCAGCAGGTCGAGGCTGCGGTGGCCGGGAGCAGCCACTGCACTCCAGTCTGGGTGACAGAGTGAGACTCCAACTTAAAAAAAAAAAAAAAAAAGAAAAAGAATACTAGGTAGCTCAGAAATAACAAAGATCCACTCTGCTTCTCTGCCCATCCCATCTTCTTATTCAGTACCCCCAGATTTATCTTTGTGGGAACTAGTTTTGATCTTATCATTTCCCATCTCAAAAACCTTTACTGTTTTTCTATTGCTAGTAGAATAAAAGTATTTCATTACATGGCGATAGTAACTAAAGTACTTTTCCAACTGTTTTTTTTCCCAACTACTCCTCTGCAAACATCCTATTCTCTAAACAAACTGAGCTTCTCAATACATGCCATATTATTAAAAGCCCTCTGCTTTGCTTGGGTTGCTTCCTACAACTGGAATTAATCCATCCATCCATCCATCCATCCATCTAATGAGTATTTATTAAATATACTATGTGCCCTGTATAAAATTAGGTACTGGTTGTAGAAAGATGACAAGTCACTATTCCCTTCTTCAAGAAGATCTTGACAGAAGGGAATTAAAAACTATAAGATAACATAACATAATGTGATGTGATATAACATACATAACTTAAGTTGTATTTGTCATAAATGATGTGAATACAAAATGCAGTATGGGACTAGGAGGAGTACTTAAATTTGATGTAAGGAAGGGAATGAGAGAAGGTTTCTCTAAGGAAGCTAAGCTGTATTTTGCTGAACATTGAAAGGTGTTTTTTAAGTTTTCTAGATAGGCAGGCAAGCAGAGAGATGACATTTCATGCATAAGCAAGGGCATGGAATGAGGTGTCGAAGTATGAGAAACTATGAATAACCTAATATTGTAGAACTGCCCAGGTGGAGTTAGGGATTGGGGGTGGGAAACCATGGAGAATACAGCCTAACTGTTTGACAGTGGCCTAACCATGAAGAACTTTGTGAATTATGGGCAGGAATTTAAATTTTGTTCCTAATGGAAGGGAGAACCAGCAAAGACTATGACAGTAGCCTCTTGACTTTCCCTGCTTTCCCATTTCACCCCTTTTAAATCCATTCTGCAAAGAATCTGTGGCCAGAGGGATCTTTGTACTATGTAAATATGATCATATCACTGTTCATGAAAGTAGGACCAGGGGCTGTATATATGCAAAGGACTGTAGGAAGGAGATGTTAGAAATCCAACAAGGAATAGGTCTCTGAGACTGTGCTAGGGATTTCTTAGATTACCTTAGTGGAAGGCTACTCCTCCACTAAAATAATAAATATAACTTCCACATATATAAAGCACATAAATCCATTATAACTCTGACCCCACTAGTTGGTTCGAATGTTTTATGTATCCTTGTATGCTCACGACTTAGCACATTTTTTGGCATAAAGCAAGTAATCAAGATAATGTCTGATAAATGAATGAAAGAATGCATGAGTGAATGACAAGACAAGTTAATGCCATCCTCACTTCCTTTCATGGATGAATTATTTCTGAGCTGTTCTATGATAGTAGCAGCTCCATTTGCCTTAGTCTTTGATGCTTAGCATGAAGTTTCTTGTTCTACTACCCTACTCCCTAATTCTCCAAGTTTTGAGAGTCCCAAAGATTTCTGTTGGAAGAACTAAGAAGTATAGTCATGAAGCTGCATATGTATTTATGACTGAAAGCCCACCAACAGTTTGTGCTCCCATTCTATTTCTGAAAAGTTTGATTTCACAATCAGAGCCCAGCTCCAGTATGATCCTGTGACTGAGTTCTGGCCAATGGAGTGGGAGGAGAAAAAAATTTATGTTACTTTCAGCCATAAAAAACCCCTCTAGGACTACCATTCCTCTTCTTCAAACTGACCTTGGGAGCCAAGAGTTGAAGATGGCAGAGCCTTTATCATCTTCGGTCTCTGAATGACTGAATGGAGCATACTTCTAGTTCCTTCATCCTCTTCTATCACACTGTCAATGGAGTATTACATGAGGGGGACATAAACCTCTCTTCTGATAAGTTATTGAGATTTTAGGGTATATCTGGTACAGAAGACAGCATTATGTGTGTATATTGAGGTATGTTGTGAATATAAAATCCAATTTCATACAGAATCAGAATCAAAAGTCAAATAAGGACAGAACTAGAAGCAAGAAGATTTAATACTTGAATGAATCCTGGAAGCAAAACCTTTCAATTCAATTTAATTTGAATGCCTTAAATTAGCAAATGAGCAGGCAGCCATATCATTATTTGAAGTATAGCATGTGTCAAGACAGAGATCAAGGAAGGAAATGAAACTTGAGACAAGAGCAACAAAGCAAAACAGGTAAAATGAATGAGGTTAGAAAAATGTTTTCTAGTACAATTAATAATTTTTTAAAAAGTGAAATTAGTAATAAGCACTGATGATCACTGGTAAGATTTCAAATAAATAAATAAATCATCGGGATTATATTTTTAAAACATCAATAAGAAATAATTAGAAATACATTATGATGACGTCTCTGAATCTTGTTAAGCTGCCGACTGCCAATGCCTGTATTTTAAGACCCCACCCCCACCCTCACCTAAAAATGGTAGGTAGGGACATCAAATGATTTGTTCTATATTTCTAACCCCTCGAGGGTCATCCTTCAAAGGAAGGCATCTAGAAAAGTAAATATTCGTTCCATATATCTTTCTCAGGGAGGTGCTGTGGTAAGTCAAAAAACTAGAACAGAGGACAATAAAGAAGGAAAAGTAAGAAGTCACATGGAAATGCACAAAAGGGTCATTTCTGTTGCTAAGATGTTAGGCTGATTATACACAGTCACACCACACCACCTAGATTGGGATTGTAGTTAGGGGTTTCTGTTGTATGCGTGGGGGTACCTTTGGAAATTTTGGAGTTTTGAGAAATCACATTATTTGACTGAGAAAAGTCTTTTGAATAGTCCTATAGTGTTGGAGTGTTAAGAATAGAGAAACAAGAATCTGTCCATAAAAGTCTGGCTTTTAGACTCAAGGGAACAAGGAACAAAGGAACTTTCATGTTACTTTCCAAGCAAGCCATTCCTGAAATAGGAACAGGTAAAGGGAAAGAGTTTCTGGGAAAATGCTCTATAAAAAAATAAATATTTTGCATTTGGCTGGAGTTCTCTTTGTACTGCATCTCTGGGACATCTAGTATGAAAGACAAGGTGGAGAAAAACGTAGGATCTGAGCAGTAGAATCATAAACTTATCAAGAAGGAAGTTTTAAATAAGCATAGCTCTGGGATATACACTTAAATTATTTTTGTTATTTCTGGTGGAGTATAAATGCATCTTTAAATACACTGTTGATGAAAATGTGACTTGGAACTATCTTTCTAGAACACAAGAACCTTAAAACACACACACACACCTAGAGAGAAAGAGACACTCCTACTTTCAGTTAAATGAAGAAAATCGTTGTGTCACATTCTCACCACGAACAAGCCACATGAACTACACAAATACAGATTTTTAAATTCCCCTCCAAGAGATGATGACAGAAAAATCAAAATGAACCAAATTCCATAAAGTAATGAGTCCTCATGGAGAAAAAGTACATGTTTGCTTCCATCCTTGATATAGTTGTGGGAGAAAGAAAAATTCTCCATAGAAAGGTATAGGGAGAAACCAGATGAACTCATAGGAAACTTTTATGGCTTCATGTGAGTTACAATAATGGATTAGAATTTCAAAGAGTCACAGCAAAGTAAGCAAATTTGTACAACCAGTATTTTATAGAGAGCAAAAATAGAGAAAAAAAGAAAAGATCTGTGGAACCATATTAAGAATTCTATATATATATAATTTTGAATCCTTAGAGTAGGAGAAAGAATAATACAGAAGAAATACTCAAAGAAATAATAGCCAAGATTTTCCTCAAATTGATTAAAGATAGCAAGGCATAAATATAAAAAGTTCATCAAACCCCAAGATAGCCTGACCTAAATCTGTCATAAACTCCTAAAATTCAAAATTAAGGAGAAAATATTAACAGCAGAAAGAAGGCAAATGACATTACAATGACATTACACACAGGGGAACAACACTAAGAATTACAATTGACTTCTTATGAGAAACAATGGCAGCCAGAATACAGTGGAACCACATATTTAAAGTCAAGGAAAAGAAAAGATAAACTATCAGCCTAGATTTCTATATTCAGCAAAAGATGTCCTTCAAATAAGAAGGCAAAACCTTATGAATTTCTGGAGAGAATGCAAAATGGTGCATTCTCTTTGGAAAACAATTTGACAGTATCTTAAAAAGTTAAACATAAATTTAATATATGATCCAGGAATTCCACTAGTAGGCTCTTCTCAAGAAAAATGAAGTCATATATTGATACAAAGTCTTGCTTATAAATGTTCTTAACAAAATTATTAAAATAGTCAAAAGTAGAAACAATACAAATGCCTACTGATGAACATATAATCAAATTGTAGTTTATTCAAACAATGAAACTATATTCATCAATAAAAAGGAATAAATTACCAACATGCTATAACATGGATAACCCTCAAAAACATTATGCTAAATGAAAGAAGGAGCTAAAAGAAAAGAAGCAAGAACATTATGCTAAATGAAAAGAAGCAAAATAATTACACATGACTCCATTTATATGAAATGTCCATAAAAGTAAAATAATGGTTAACTGGAACTGAAGATTAAAAAAGAAAGGAGAATTGGTTGCAAAACGTCATGAAGGACCTTTTTGGGGGATGAAATTATTCTAAAAACAGATTGTGATGATGATTGTACAATTCTATAAATTTACTAGTAAGTAATGAGTTACATAGTTAAAATGATATTTAATTTATGACTAAATAAAGTTATTAAACAATGTTAAAACAAAATAAAAAGAAATTTTCAACATTAAAAATTAGGCTGAGAGAATTTTCCTTCTCCACATCTGAATTACAAGAAATCATTTTTTTCATGTATTTTTTAGACTGGATGGAATAATACCCAATGAAAACCAAGATTGGCAGAAAGCGATAAAGAACATCAGAAGGGGTAAATTTATGGGTAAATAGACAAGACCTAATTGTATTTATTTTTAAATTATTAACAAGACTATTAATTATTCAGAGCAAAACAACAATAATGAATTGTGGAGTTTACAGTATATATGAAAGTGAAATGTATGACACAAGAAACAAGAATGAGCAGTTGAATATTCAAAACTATACTGTCTGGCATTCTTTGTGAAGTAATATAATAATATTAGTTATAGGCAAACTAATTTACCTGTTAAGATGTGTAGTGTAGTTTCTAGACTAAACATTCAAAGATAACAAAAGGAGGACTAGCTAAAAAGCCCACAGAAGGGATTAAATTGAATACTTAAAAAAAAAAAAACCCAAACACTGTTTATCTAAAAGAAGGCAGAAAAGTAGGAACAAAGGAATGCAGACCAGATGGAACAAATACAAAACAAATGCCAAGATTACAGACTTAAACTCAACCATACTGATAATTACTTTAAATGTAAATGGACTGTAAACATTTTAATTAAAAGGCAGATATTATCAGACTGGATAAAAAGCAAGACTCTTTCCCTCTCTGCCCCCATATATGTATATATCCATATGTAAATAATATATTGTAATATTTTATCAATATAGATCATATTTATATATAAAATGTGTAAATAAATAGATATGTTTAAATCTAAAGGCACAAACTGGTTTAAAGTAAAAATTAGAAAAGTATAAACCTTGCAAATAGTAAGTATAAGAGACTTTGTGCCTATATTATCAAAGTAGACTTTAAGACAAACAGAATTACCAAAGATGAGATTACAGATATTTAATAATTTTCAAATCAAAATGTAACAATTCTAAATGTGAATGCACCTAATAAAAAAATTCAAAATTCATGAAGCAGAATTGGACAGAACAAAAGAAAAAAGTACAGGTCTACAATCACAGTTGTATATGTTAACAACTGTCCCTGAGAAATTCATAGAAAAAATTAAAAACCAGTAAATATAAAGAAGATGTGAATAACACTACAAAACAAATTGACCTAATTGATACTTATAGAACACTGGCCCAACAACTGCACAATGTACATTTTTTTCAGCTGTACATAGGACATCTGCTATGATAGGTCATATACTGGACTATAAAACAAGTCTGAATAGATTGAAAAGGATAAAAAAACAGGCAAACAAGCAGTTCTCAAAATATGATCCAGGGAACCCATTGGGGGGGGGTTCCTTGAAACCCTTTAGTAGGTCCACGATGTCAAAGCTACTTTCACAATAAAAAAACATTGTTTGTCTTTTTTTCATTTTTATTCTTTCATGAGTATACAGTAGAATTTTCCAGAGACAGGATGACATGTGATATCACAACAAGATTGACTGAAGAAGCAAATGTGAAAATCCAGTTGTTTTTCAATTAAGCCAGACATTAAAGAAGTTTGTGAAAATACCAATGTCTCTCTTTTCACTATTTTTTTGTTTTGTAAAATATAGTTGTTTTTCATAATATGTTATTTTTGTTAACATGCTATTTTAAAATAAATTGATAAACATCTATTTTTAAATCCTCTCAGTTTTAATTTCTAATGCAGCAAATATAAATAGATACAATTTACATAAATGCAAGCTCTTTGGGGCCTTCAATAATTTTTAATAGTGTAAAGGTAGTAAAACCAAAAATTCTGATAATTGCTATTCTATATATGTTCTTTGACCACAACAGAATTAAAATTGAAATCAATAAAAATAAGACATCTAGAAATCCCTATTTGGAAGTAAAACTATGCTCTTCTGAATAACTCTCTGGTCAAAGAGGAAATCTAAAGGAAAATTTTAAAAAATATTTTAAACCAAATGATAATGAAATAATATCATAATCATAATTTTAATTTGTAAATCAAGTATTACAGCTAAAGCAGTGCTCAGAGGGAAATTTATAGCTTTAATGTCTAAGTTGAAAAGGAGAATATAAAGTCAGTGAATTATGCACCAATATCACAAACCCTTTCAGAAAACAAAGAAGGAAGGAAGACTTCTCAACTCATTTTATAAAGGCAGTATAATTCTGATACCAGAATTTGATAAAGATGTTAAAACAAGTGTGAATAATTTTAATAATATCATGCTTACAAACTTCTAATCAATCAATAGCAATACAGATAAATATTTATGTGCAAGAATTATAATAGTAAAAATGCTAATAAAACATATGTCCAATCATTAGTGACTAATTTAATAATGATAAACCTAAGGGATTAGACATTATGCATATATTAAAAATATGGTGTCAAAGAAATTAATGTCATGGGAAAAGAAATAAATTTAGTAAAATAAATATATAGTCAGTTCCCATTATAATATATAACACACATGCATAGAAAAAGCCTAAAAAAATGGACAAAAGTATTACAAGTGCTTAACTCTGAATTAGAGCTATTGTCAGGAGTTTGGGTTTTCTTTTTTCCTTTTGTGTTTTCCAAATAATCTGCAATGCCATTGAGTCACTTTAATAATAGGGGGAAGAAGAACCCATCAGTTGTTTAAAGCAAAATTTGAATGTTACAACACCATAGTTCACACAATGATATATCTCTGGAGAACCTTTGAAATTAACTAGTCCTACACCTGCATCTTATAGATGGGAAATTGAGTTCCTTTCTTGGCTGGACACTTGCAGTGTACATCAGATCATGCATCAAGTTAATGATGGAATCAAGTCGAGAATCTGGATCTCCCTCTTCCCAATACCATACTCTTCACATTAGGTCACAGTGTAAGGAAAATGGCACTGGTGTAAGGTGTATGGAAAGTCTTCAGATTTAATCACTGCTCTCAGGCCTGGGAAACCAGATGATTTATTCTGGGTTAAGTCATAAATTCAAATGTAAAATATTTTAAAATTATGCTTAAAAATATACTATTAACAATCTCAACAAAATGTAAGAAAAGTAAGTATATTCTAGAAATTCTAAGATGAAGTTTTTCCTATCTTAATTTTAATATTTTTTAGTTATTTAAAATATTCCAGTTGACTAAAATATCAAATTAAGATAATTCACTAGAATTAGAATTATCAACTACATAAAATGCTTAAGGATCTATCAAAGAATTTTGGTTAAAAAAAATGAAAACCAGTCATTGTTCAAAGTGCCCACATTTCACCCAAGGGAAAGTTTAGCTTAAAGATCATTCTCACAACCAGTTCTTAGGCTGACTCTCTAGGAGATATCTGTTTCACAGAAACTTTTTCAGAGAACAAAAGCCATTTTTCATTCTTGGCATATTAATGAGCAAATCAAGCCTGTGTGAGAATAAATAAGGAAGATCTTTAATTGTTCAAAGTCTGGAGAGTACAGCTTGGTTATGTGTGGGCCCACAAAATATCATATTGTGATTTAAATGGAAGCAGCCATTGTTATCAGCCAAAGAGACCAGATTTCCATCAATGATGCATCTAGTAAAACAACAGAAATAATGCTTGTATCACTTTCTGTGTTGAGGAAATTAAACAT